>OU898278.1:45225780-45540040 GCA_918026665.1 Diabrotica balteata
TGCCATAATAATCTGTAAGGTAAAGGAAAGAAAAATGGTGCAAAATAAGCAAAAATCATATACTTCGTCTAATTAATAATAATTCGCAGACTCTAAAGTAGCTGTCCCTACTACTAGTGTCGTTTCAAATATAATTACAAAATTTCATCTGATCTACGCTTCTGTGCTACATCTTACTAAATAGATATGCTTTATAGCTTTTTAATTTTCATTTTTCGGTTTTCTCTTTTACGTTTATCCGGCGTAAAAAGCGCAATCCTAATGACTTTTTCGCAAGAAGAACTGAGAGCTGAAATGAGTTTAAACATTACACCAGAGATTCTTTTTTTATTCGCGTTATTTTTTATTTATTTTTAAATAAGAACTTATTAAATCGTTGGGCTGTATTATTTGTAATACAAAGCAGTTTGTAATTTTGCTCTTTTATTTTTGATTTAGTGTAGTGTTTCAGAGTAATTTTTATGTGACTAATTCAAAAAGTAAGTTTACTAGTAATATAAATGTCAAGTGGTTTGTATTGCACATTCTCGGTTTTCAATAAAGTATAATCGTTTTTCTGGACCCATATAAACACTCTTATTATTCTTTACTTTCTGTTAAAGCTCTGTAGTTTATAATACATCGCAATTTATTGTACCCATCTATTGACGAAACTGTTTTTTTAATATTTTGCTTAAGAAGAGAGAAATCCCTTCTTAAAAAATGGTTTTTTTATAAAAATTAGCAAAACCTAAGTTTTATTTTCCCTTTGTTTTTTTCCAAAACCTTCCAATAATTATTTTGCTTTATTGTCTAAAACAGGGGACGGACAACGGTCCACGGGCCCCATGCGGTCCGTGAGCTACTACGGTGCAACCCGCTCAATAAGGACCGTTTCACATATCGCCGTGCCGCAGGCATTATTCAAAAACACTTATCTCCTTATGTAACAATAACAGACTGAAAACTTTGTTTTCAAACTTCCACAAAATTTATTTTGACTATTATCACTATAGCAGTTTCGGCTGATTGCCTTTCTCAAGTGATCTATTTTTGGCTTGATTTCCATAGATTCTAACAAAGATAGCTTAAGGCCTTTATTTTCGAATGTGAAGAATTTTAAATTTGTCATTAAAAGAATGATTATGATCTAGAAGGTGAAGTGCGTATGTCGAATCTGTTTTTTCTATTATTGAAAGCCCTTTTATGTTCTGCTATTCGTTTGTAAGTTTTTGGGCAGTCGCCACAATAAAGTTTGTACACACCACTATTTAGTGTTTTTTATTTTGGCTCTTGTTATTTTTAATATATTTGATAATTGAAATATATTAAATATATATTTGAAATATATTAAAAATAACAAGAGCCAAAATAAAAAACACCTAAATAGTGTGTGTACAAACTTTAATGTGGCGACTGCCCAAAAACTTACATCGGTCAAACTGGTAGAAACTTTAATAAACGAATAGCAGAACATAAAAGGGCTTTCAATAATAGAAAAACATATTCGACATACGCACTTTACCTTCTAGATTATAATCATTCTTTTAATGACAAATTTAAAAATTCTTCACATTCAAAATAAAGGATTTAAGCTATCTTTGTTAGAATCTATGGAAATCAACAAATTAAATAACAGATACAATTTTGAATGACCAACTTGAGACAAATAGTTCTCCCCTCCTCAACCTATTTCATTAGAGACTATAAATTTGTAAACCCAAGCCAAAAATAGATCACTTGAGAAAGGCAATCAGCCGAAATCAGCTGTAGTGATTATAGTTTAAAATAAATTTCGTGGAAGTTTGAAGACAAAGTTTTCAGTGTTTTATTGTTACATAAAATGAATTTCTATCAAGTAACGGTCGAATCCATCAATTACTTATCTTCTTGTTTATTATTGATGTGCCTATCCGTTACGAATGTTATTGATCCTTATGTAATTTATCTTTATGTAAGATAAAGATTACATCTTTATCTTACATAAAGCGGCGCGAAAAAGCTGCACATATGCTGTTAAACCAGATTCTGAGATTATTTAAGCAGTATGTTTTTCTACCTGAACCTTGCTTTCCCAACATTTTTTCTTTGAAGGATGGCTTGTAGAAAGGCATATCTGTATTGTAACTTCCCTAAATTCGAACACTTATCTTCTGAAGTGCCCTCTTTATTACTGAAGGTTAGCTATAACTACAACAAATTGTACTCTATATTGAGCTGTTCTTAGTATTGAATGTGTGTCCATGCCTGTCCAATCTCTTACATTTTTTAGCCAGAAGCATTTTCTTTTTCCTGGACCTTTTTTTCCTTTCACTTTTCCTTCTATTATCAGTCGTAGGAAGTTGTATTTTTTCCCTTTGTAAATGTGTCCTAGATTCCCTAGATAGAAAACCAGAAAAACTCGTTTTTCTGGTTCTTACAAATATTTAGAAGTTCCCTCTCAGTCCCCATTCTCCTTAACACCTGGTAGTTGGTCACGTGCTCTATCCAAGAGATCTTCAGCGTCCTTCAAAAAACTTTTTGAACTTCGTAGTTAAGATCGTTTGTTATTCAGCAACCAAATACTGGAACTTTTGTACGGGCTCTATCTGTTTGTTGTAGATACGAATATTAATGTCGGCATTTGGTGCACGTATAACGACTATTACTTTTGTTTAATTTGTGTTTATATTCAGCTGCAAGCTATCTCCCTCTCTGGTTATGGCATTCAAAAATCGTTACAAACCCCTTAGCACTGTTCGCACAATGACGGAGTTATCTGCGTATCTTAACTGGTTTACATATTCTCCTTTTATTTTATTCCTTGTTCAATATTTTCGAGTACATTTTGGAAGAACTTTTCGGAATATATTTAAACAGTAGTGGGGAAAGTACACAGCCCTGGTGAACTCCTCTTTTTATTCACATTTTTGCTGTCATATGATTGTCTATTTTAATCGATGCAATTTGATCCCAATATAGGTTTTATATAATGGGCCATCATGTTATGGTCTGTACCATGTTGTGTTAGGGTTTCTATGAGTTCTGTGTTTTGCTCGATCAAACGCTTATTCGTAGTCAATAAATCAGAGCACGTAGTAGGAACACATTTTTTCGTTGGTCTCTACATTTTTTTTCTGCAGAGAAAAAGGTCAGGCTGAAAGGGGTACAGCGCCATGGGTAATACAGCGGCAAGAACGGTAACTAACAACGCAGACATATGCAGCTTTAGAATGTTGAATCTAACTAGCGGCATAAGGTATGTTACTAGCAGCAGGATACGGGATAGAAGATCCAAGATCCAAGATATAAGATACGAGATATTATATGATATATTATATTTATTAAAAAAATCGAAATTAGTGGGAAAATAAAAAGAAATGATCTGAATAAACGACTTACCGCCCAGTTGATCTGCTTAACTCGAAGGCTGCTTCACAAGTAAAGTAAAAGCGCATACATTTTCTCTAAACAGGGTTTTTTTTTGTGATTTTTGTGAAATACGAATACTGGCGGGGAATAAATCATTCTTTGCCATTCAACATCTAATAAGGTCAAAGCTTCTCTCAAGGCGTGCCAAAATCCAAATGTACAAAACCATAATACGACCAGCAGTGACATATGGAAGTGAAACATGGACATTGAGAAAGAAAGAAATCAATAAGCTATTAGTATGGGAACGCAAAATCCTGCGAATTATATATGGTCCTTGCAGGGACAGCGTGACAAATGAATGGAGGAGCAGATACAACAATGAAATAGAGACTCTCTTCGGGAAAGGCAACATCGTAAGATACATAAAAGCCAATAGATTAAGATGGGCAGGCCACGTGGTACGGAGTGATGACGACAGACTGATTAGCAATGTATTTTGGGAAAGACCAGATGGTAAAAGATCGACAGGAAGGCCTAGAAAAAGGTGGAAAGACGCTGTCAGGGAAGACCTGGAGAAGATGGAAGTAAGGCCATGGGAAATAATAGCACAGGATCGGAATCAATGGAAGGCAATAGTAAACGCGGCAAAAAACTCACGAAGAGTTGTAAAAGCCAATGATTGATGAGGATGAGGGTTTTTTTTTGGTTCATGCGAGATTAGTCTTAATTATACTTTAGAAGTTGGGACCGATTCGCTTAAAATGGACTTTCTCGTCATTTTATTGTTTTTCTCGTTAGTTTTAAGAGATTAAGGCTCAAATAAACTTGATAAAATATACATATAAATGCTCAAGTGTTAAAAAATGCAAATTTTAACGAATTCACAAAAAAAAAATGCATAAAATGCATTAAATTGTACCTTGCATACTTACCGACCTTTAGTTTTAAGCAAAGAAAGTAAAAAAAAAACATATTTTTAGTAATTCTTAAATATTTAAATTTTTTTATTTCTATACAGTGAACGGCAAAATTATGGAATATTACCATTATTTCGAAAACCGTCGAGTTTTGAGGAAAATCCCGAAACAGGTCGATTTTTGTTATAAAATACCCATCTTATAACATAACGTAATAGTTATTTTTTTAAAATAGAAATCGGTTTAACGCGAAACCTCATTTGAAGGAGAATTTATTTCTCTATTTAACGACATTACATTTTTAACTAAAATATTTTTTAAGGGTACAATAACCATTTTTTTTAAATTTAAATTCAAATAAATTACAACTAATGATTTAATTAATAATATACTTTAAAATAACCAGATTATGCATAACAATTATTTTAAATTAAATGTTCAAAATGCCATACATCGGTTCCAGCCGTGACTTTCCTGCCATGATAGCGGATGCTTAGGTAATCAACAGTAAATAATATAGTCCGAAAATTTGGAGAAATTGGGCAAGTTAAACATATTCCAAACGCTAGGCGTCCTAAAATTGAAAACAATGCGAAACTTGATATTTTAATTAATGTTACATGACAATCTCGTCACAGTAGTTCAACACGAATGGGTGAATCGGTATTATAGATTGAAAAAAAAAAAAAGAAAAATACCATCCTTACAAAATTCAACTACATCAGAAATTAAATGACGACGATCCCCGATTGTCGGCTTCAATTTTCTGAAATTATGCAGGATTTATGTATCCGCAATCCACATTTCATGAATCAAATCCTTTTTTACGATAAAGCCACATTTTTTATACATGGTACCGTGAATGGTCAAAATTGCAGATATTGGAGTCAATAAAACCCACATTGGATGACTGAGTCACACACGCAATATCCTCAGAAAGTAAATGTATAGGCAGGAATCATTAATGACAGAATCACTCGCCCTTTTTTCTTTGAAAAAAATCTAACAGGAGAACGCTATTTAACTTTTTTCACGAATCAAATTAAACCTGTCTTTGCTAACATGTATCCAAATGCCAATAATCCAAATTTCCCTAGTGAAAAGTTTAAACAAGATGGAGCCCCTTCGCACTGCGCACGTGAAGTACGTCAATTTTTAAATAATTGCTTTCCCAGGAGGTGGATCGGAAGCTCGTCTTCCGAGATTTTTATAGAGTGGCCAGCAAGGTCGCCAGATCTAAGACCTTTAGACATTTTCCTTACATTAAATCCAAACGTTTATGTCAATAGATCCCAAAACTGACAGGACTTGAAACAAACAATTAGGCGTGAAATGAGTTTAATTATTCCAGAAGTCATCCGCAATGTACCTACTTGATAAATGTGTCCGTAGATTCGCATATTGTCAAGAAACCGATGGATGGCATTTCGAACATTTAATTTAAAAAAATTATTATGAATAATTTGGTTACTTTAAAGTACATTACTAATTCAATCATTAGTTGTAATTTAGTTGAATTTAAATTAAAAAAATTGTTTTTGTGTCGCATTATACCGATTTTTATTTAAAAAAAAATTAACGATTACGTCATTACACCTACACCGGTGACGTCATCTTTACTCCATATAAGTTATAAGATGGGTATTTTATAACAAAAATCGACCTGTTTCGGAATTTCCCTCAAAACTCGACGGTTCTCGAAATAATGATAATATTCCATAATTTAGCCGTTCACTGTATAAGTCCATTATTATTAGTAAACGTATCACACAATTCTACAAAATCCGAATGCCACTTCTCACATCCAAATGTAGCTTTTTTTTCACAGATCCGCCCTGTTGTATATTATTGTCTTCGTGAGTTTACGAAGACTTATGTTATGTATGTGTATATACTGAAAGTATGTCTTATGAAGACATACTTTAATACCAATTAGAATTATCATTCCGTTTGCTTTTCACATAATAAAAAATTGTAAAAACTTACCTAAGTTCAACGATACCAACATATCCTAATGGATTTTCAAGTTCACGTATTCAATTTAAGTAAGTATGTTTGTTAGTTAAATTAATTTGACGGAATACCAATCAATGTGGCTTGTTTCTACTCAATACAATTCAATTATAGTAATAGACAATCTTGCCGGCGGTCGTACGTGAATTTGTAATTATGTTGGTGACATAAACTACTACACGTTTGCAAATAATATTGATATAAATATATTATCTGTCATTTATTTGGAAGAATATTTTATGAATCGAGAAGAATAAATCCAACTTTAATCGAGGATATTTAAGAACATTGTTTTTAAATATTAAATATTTTGTAAGGTACGTATTCCAAATAAGGCCCATCAAGCAATTATTACCTTTTAATTTATTATATTTAGGAGATACGAGGTTAGGAAAAATGTGTAACATGCTTCAGTTCTAGTAATATAAAAATAAAATACAAAAAAAATTATTTCGTAATTAGTATTATCATAATCAAATAAATTATTAACTTTTGAAGTAGGGCCTTATTAGGAACCCATCTTCCAAATAAGGCCCATACCTGGTCCCTAATATGGCCCACCCCAAAACTTTAATCTATGAAGCGTGTTAATGGCAATAAAACCAATGACAAGATTTACCAAATATTTAATAAACATTAATATAATTAACAAATGATATATTATCACTTCTCACACCATGGACATACGAAATTCGGCACTTTGTCTTTGGATGTCAACCCTACACATTCTTCATGTACATACTTTTTGCATTTTTTGCAAAGTCTCATGTCAGCTGTTCTGTCCTCACAGCATAAATGACAAAACCAGTTAACAGCTTCTGATGTTCCACTGCAGCTTGGAGCAGAACCGCCGTTTTCATTACTAAATTTCTCCAGATGTTTTTGTTTCACCGGAATTTTCTTTCCTTTCCCAACTGAAACCTCCTTAGAGGCATTATTTACTTTGGCACTCTGCTGCTTTTGTCTTTCAGCAAATAGTTCCTTAGTTACTACTTGCGCCTGATAGTTTAGTGCCTTCCGTTTAGGAGTCTGGAGTTTCTTTCTCAGCTCTGGAGTTTTCAAAATGTCTTGGAAGGAACAGTCGAGTTCATCATGGTTGTCGCTATCGTCATCATCGCCATTAAGACTGACATCACATGAACTATCCCTCACAGAAAATAGCTCACTTTCCGAAGAACTAGAACTGCTGGATTGGCGTCTCCTTTTTCGGGAACTCCTTTGTTCGGAAACTGTTGGAATATTTGATGCTTTAGCAGGTTCGAAACCCATTCGCATGTTTTCTTCTGGATCAGGACGCTGTGAAGGATGGGAAGGAGTGAATGCACAGTCAGGAATAGATTCTGGATCAAAAGGATAAATCCCAGTCGCTCGGAATCCAGACATGACATTAACTGGTGACGCAGCTTTTGGCCATACCTTGCTAAAGATTTTTCCAAATACCCGTCTACTAATTGCTCTATTTTCTTCTCCTTTATTAGTCGACCAATGTAATTGGACTTCATCGTCCCAATAAGACTCAAATGGTTTAAATACTGACTTGTCCATAGGCTGAAGTTCATGAGTCGTATTGCTAGGCAAGCAGTACAGTCTAATACTGTGTACCTTCAGCTACGTCACAAATATCTGGATCTAAATGTGACGATGCTCCATCAAAAATTAGCAGAACTTCTCCTGCAGGTTTGTACTAGCAAATGTGCAGCACTTGATAAGTCATGTAGTCATTGAGCCTTGTCTGTCATTTCTACCGCTGTTCCAGGTGGCAAATAATCTTCCCATTCTGGCTTGCGTCGCTTTCCTTTGAAAATGATCATTGGAGGAATAACCTGCCCAATTGCATTTCCACACGATACAATGGATACATTTTCTCCATGTTCAGGAGCAACAAAGTGTAGCCGTTTCTCACCTTTCTTTGCTAAAACTTGAGGAGACTTGTGGAGAGACAGACGACAACCCTTTTCATCCATATTATAGATGAGTTGTGGTTTGTCAAATGCCTCTAGTTTGGTCATAATATTTTTTAATTTCTCGAAATGATCATTGACAATAAACTTATTCAATTTTGCAGCTCTTCCTGGATTCATATGCTGCGCCTTCCTTCTGGCAACCTCTGGGTTCCTCAGTAGGAATAACTTAAGCCATTTGCGCCCAGCCAAACCTTTTTCTTCATTAAAAGGATTCTGTAAATTATTTTTTTCGCAGAACTCGAATACACTGCGTCGGAGAACTTTAGCTGTCAGTGGATACCCGACTTCAGCAAGCCGAAAAATTCTTTGAGTACGTTCTCTTTCTTGAGTTTCCTCCAAGCAAGGTTTCCGTCCTAACTTCTTAATTGCTACACCGCTACTTACGTGGTTGCGTAACGTACGCCTGGGGATACCATAAGTTTTACATGCAGTTCTGACTGACATCCCTTCATTAACAGCTTCCATCGCTTTTTTTAAATCATCCTCACTCCAGGTAGCACGTTTTTTCTTTGAATCCATCTTAAAATAAAAAAATTCAATAAATAAATACACTCATACTTCTGAATTGTAGACTTATATTTTTATAGTATTTGAAAAATTAATTAGACGTACAAGTACAATGCCAGATAAACAGAACAAAATAATATAACTTTCCATCATAGATTAAAAAAAATGTGTTTTAATATTGCTTAGTCAATGTAATTTTTTTTTATTAGTCTACTTGTATTATTGGATGTATTTCCTTACATAATTATTATTCTCTGTATTTAAAACTGTAAGTGATCCCTTAGCACAATAAATAATAGTTTTTTCATGCCACTTGGCATGAAAACTGCATTCAATTTCCAAACTGTATTCAATAATACAGAAAAACAGGAGTATGCCGAATAAGGCCCACCCGGACTTTGTTTGGAGCACTACGGATGGGCCTTATTAGGAGCCACCGGCTTAACAGTAGTTGAAACTCGAGATCTGTTAATAACTCTGTAAATATACGCCGTTTTAGAAAAAATAAAACTACCATATTAAAACACACAATTTCCTGTTCATAAATACAAATTTACAGTACAAAATTATTTATAACAACATGGATGTAAACAGATATAACATACCTTGCAAATAAGAACACAGCTTTGCTTTCTTGGTTGCGGCAACACAAATGAACATAAAAAGCCTAACACAACAATGGCTGCCGAAGTAGTTATTGTCTCGTCCACTAGATGCCAGTACCTAATAGATTGTAAGAGAATTTGGTACTTTTTCAAATTGTTTATGTAAAAACATGAGGGTGGGTCTTGTTAGGAACCGGGCCTTATTTGGTACATGTACCTTAGTAGTTTTATTATTTCGTTTTTATTAAGTTGCGATAAGTGGAAGTTCCATGTAAAATAGCAATAATTAAAACGCAAAATAACTGCGGCAAAAAAAGGACCATTTTAACAGTGTTTGGGAGCAAGAATTTTTGTTTCATATGTTATATTCATATGTTCAAAAAATTATACTTTGCTTTTTAAGTGGCATATTAAGGTTCTTCTTCGATCCTTTCCCTTCTTAGGAACAAGTCAATAGCTTGTGTGTTTTATCCATTCACTAATCCTTTACTTCTACGAACAGATATAATTTTTCTCGCATTCTAAAACCTTCTCCGAAAATAACGTTTAATAAAATACAACGAGGAAGTCGATTTTAACCGAATCTGTCCTCACTCCTAAAGTATAATTAGGATTAATCTAGCATGAGCCCAAAAAATACATTGTTTAGAAAAAATCTAAGAGCTCATATGAATATCGCAAAGTATTACTTTACTTGTGAAGCAGCCTTTGAGTTAAGCAGATCAACTAGGCGATAAGTCGTTTATTGAGATCATTTCTTGTAACTTTCCCGCTAATTTCGATTTTTATTTATTAAATATGTTATCTCGTATAATATCTCGTATCTTTTTTTTGCGTATATTGAACTCGTCATGTTTTCCTCTCCAGTTTTTTTATCCCACCACATCTCTGTTCCATCTAGTCCTCTTTTGCTTGCTTAACCTTGTATTTTATTTGTCGATATATTTCTCTATATTGAGTCTCAATATTTATTTTTACAATTTCTTCTTTGCTGAATAAGGTCTAGTATATTATTGGCCAGTCAATACTTTTTCTTTACTGGCTCTTTTTCTGATTTTATCACTGCGTCTGTTATGGTAACCATGGCGGAATTCATTATATCTATATTTTGTCCAATATTTTCTTGTTCACATCTTTCTAGCTGTTTTTTAAGTTCGTGAGTTTATTTTATTTTTGAACTCATCTGCTATTACGGCATTTCTTAGGAGTCGATTATCATGTTTTTTCTTAGCTGTCTTGGTTTTTATTATTTTTAATTTTAGTTTGAATCCAGCACAGAGCAGATTATGATTTGTTGCTGCGTCTGCACTTGGGAATGTTTTTGTATATGTAATACTGTTTCTAAATCTTCTGTTAATGATAATGTAGTCGATTTGATATCTGACTACCTATCCTTCTTGATCAGCTGGAGATTTCCAGGTATATAGTCGTGTTTTAGGTTGTTGAAACAAAGTATTTGCTATAATACAATTCTCTTCTTGGCAGGACTGCATTAGTCTCTGGCAAGATATCACAACAGTCGTTAAATAGTGGTCCGCGACCTTTTTCTTCCAAAACTAACGATCAACGTCAGTTCAATGTCAGTTTAGCGCAGAGCAATGGTTGCATCAAATATACATTTAAAAAAATTAAATAACATAAATTTAAGGTTTGTATGTATAAAATAGGTGAATAGTCTACTATGGGAAAACTATGCTGCAGATAAAAAGTTGATGGCAGAATCTTGTATATACATGGCACATCTATTTATTGAGGGATTGGAGGAAAATAATCCATAAAGTTTCTAACTTAATCTTATCAAAGCAGCTTGAAAAAATGAATAACTTAACAAGTACCAGATTTATACAAGATACAATTACAAAAATCTTAATACCTAGTATAATGCCTAGTGCAGTAAGGATGTTACACATTGTATACTTAAAGCAGAGCAAAATTCAAAATTTTACGAGAATTTAATTCATGTAACGTGTTTGGCTCACGAAATTATTAGAGTAGCAGAATAAATAAGGTGCGAGTTTTCCTTAGAAAATGTATTAACTAGTAACGTTAAGAAAGTTTTTGTCAAAGCTCCTTTAAGAATTTAATTATATAATAAAAAACTTCTCTAATATCAAAAAGATCTCCAATTGCCACTTCAAAACTATTATAACGCGATGGGGAAGTTGCCTGATGCAGCAGGTTTTTATGCCAAACATTACGATACTTTAAAAGAATTAATTCTCGACATAAGTGCTTTTTCTCAGACAGTTTTAAAAGCACAGGACTATTTAAAGATAAATAGATTGCAAAAACAACTTATTTTTATTCAAGTAAATTATAATTTTATATCCAATACCATTTTACAATTGGAAATACAATTTCTGTACCGTTGATCGACTCCGCTCTTTTGGTGAAAGTTTTACACAAATTCTAAATTAAAACAGTAACTCGCAATATATCAATAACAATTCTAAATTAATAGTTACTACAAATACCTTATTAGAAAGACAAAAAGGTAGATTTATGTGAGTTTATAAAAATATTAAAAGATAATTTAAAGTCAAAAATAAAATCGGCACCTGTAATGGGTGCGAAGTAATGGTCATTTAATATAAAATATATAAAAAATAAAACGGGTGTGGCAGAAGTGGTAGAAGTTATACTTCTATAAACGCGTTCCGCTGTTACAACTTTATATTATAACACCCACATATATGGGTGTCAATTCACAAATCACAATACATTCATATCTAATGCTATAGGTAAGAGAGAGCAGAAAGAGAGAAAAAGAATTAGGTATATAGGTATATGGTGCAAACGTTTGACGTATATTAAACAGTTCACACTGTAATGGGTGTATAGTAAATGAAGGAATAAATCAAATATTTTAATGTATTTAATCACAATGTATGAAAGAGATGAATGTAAAAAAAATTTTTTACACATACTCTGCAGTAAAATTCATTGTTTATTTTGTTATTATTGTAAAATACAATACAAATTTTAATGAAAGATTTGTAAGTATTTAAAAATGACACTATACATAACTTACTTACGCATGTGTGTTAAATTTACCATAAGAATAATATTCTTATAAAAATAATACATATTAATACAATATTAAAATAATTAACAAAAAAACAAAATTTGTTTAATTTATTGTTTGTATTTTGAGAACGATTTCCCGAAGTGGAAATTGAAACGTCAATAAACGTATTTTTATCTTTAAATAAATTAAATATATATATATACTATATATATATATATACATTTACTAAATTTACTATTATATATTATATATATATATATATATCATATCTAAATATAATTTAACAAAAGGAACATTTTTATTCTCGAGAAAGAGAGAGAAAATATATATTCTGTCTCTCTCTTACATATATCTTACTTATCGCACCCTCAGTGCAAGACTGCAGTAACTCAAAATTTATGAAAATGAAGTAATCATGGACTTCGATTTTAAACATGCATATCTATCCCCTGTAAAACATTTAGTAACTTTCAAATACTTAACCGGCTAAATATTACAACAACAGTTTAACTATTTTACGTTTTTGTACATAAGTTCCGTGCAAAACTGTTGTAACTCTACCATTAACGGCCGCGAAGATAATAAACAAAGATTTCGATTTACCAATTTAATTCATGTAAGTTTTTATGTCCTTTGTGTGACATTATATTTTCCATAAAATGTGGTGCGATGTCGTTTCACCCATTTTATTTATCAGATTGGATTAAAAACACATGAATTAAGACTAATTATTTACAGCCAATAAGTATTTTTTTCTTATAAAAGGAACAACAGTTATCTTAAAACTTGTATATTAACAATACTGACAGGTTAAAATAACTATTCTCAGAAAACTTGTTCTATAAAAACTAAATCCCAAATTGTATTAAATCTTCATGTAACCTTCCGGGGCGATTGTCTTACCATATTAATCCCCCAGTAACTTTTATTAGGTAGTGAATTCTATCCCTTTTTTTAATCACTGTACTCAAGGTAGCCTGATTTGCATATTTTTATTAGTCCTTTTGTTTTAAATTTAAATAAAAATATTAAAAGTTTTACAAATAATTTTTCTACCCCTTATGACATTGTTATTACAAAACCAAGGAATTGTGGCTGTCAGAAACATGTGCAGACATAGAAAGATTAAATTGCCGCTAGCGATAAGCCGTTTTATTAGGTACCTATTTATTCTAGGTCTATCTGATTTCTTGGAATCTATTAAATGTAAAGTTTAATACCATACTAAATCCCGATTGCTGTTGGGGATTATTTTTCTTTACTTGCCCGATGATTTATTGCCATTCGGTATGATACCAGAAGCCCACCATAGCTTTTATAAAAATATTTTGGCCCAAGATGATATACGAGGAGAGGACAACAACTAACAGAAAATGTGTCTACACTTTTTACAATTTTCTTCGTGCAAAAGTGTTGTAACTTAGAAATTCCTATTTTTTTAGCATTAATATTATTTTATTTAAATTTCTGTTTTTGGTTAATTTAATATTGGCTGAAACGCATTCAAAATCATAAATAAATGTTAATTTTTCTAAAACTTGTGTCCTATTTGACCGATATTGGCACGATTAATCTCGTAAACTCTACTTTATTCTGACTAGCTGCAGTCTTGCACTGAGGGTGCGATATGTAATGATTTTGCAGATTAATTCCCGTACTAATTTCCAACATCGAAAGCGCGTATAGAAGTATATCTTCAAAAAATGTTTGTGGAAGATAAAAATAAAAAACCAACAACTCGGATTGTTTTTTTTTTATTTTTTTATTTTAAAATTTACCTTATAGTGCCCAGTCAATGAAAAGTATAGATTGTATTGATGTCAATAAAATCATAAAAAATGGTAAGAATCGCGCCACGTTTATTTATTTACCTTTGTAAAACCTAATATTTTTGCGGCAAAATACAAAAACTGCATACGAAAGCTGCACTCTTGACCTTTAAAACGCATTTTGATTTTTGTCGACACTTGAAGACAAGCAAGCAAGCAATTTGATTAAACCCAGCCTATGAGAAATGTTTCACCCAGGTAGTACGATCGGGTGTAACAATTCATTGGAGCAAGGTGTTTTAACTCGAGTTAAAACAGGAATCACCCCACCGTGCTCCAATGCTCTAGACCATCCCTTTCCCCCCTATAGCAATCTGATTCGCTATAAAGGCACAACAATCAGCCAAATGCTCTTCATGTGGAGGTCCTGGGTAATAGAACCCCAACATGGTTTCCTAACCGAATGCAAAAACTCAGGACAGCGCATCTCCGCTATATTCCTGTTTATCTTAATGTGGCTTATCCGCGAACTAAAATTGCTTTACTTGGGCCTCAAGTCTCCGCTCTGAGTCCCGGCTCAGTTCGGCGACTTGGTGCTCAAGGGGGTTGGGCCTTACGTGCCCGGGTTTTGGGGTTTTTGTTAGTTTTTTTTGTTGCCGAAGCCGGTTTTTTGTTAGTATTTTTTTTTATTTCTTTGGTGGCCGAAGCCGGTTTTTTGTGTTTTTTTTTGTAATTTTTTTTGTAGGTGACTTGTGGACAAATTATACGATACCGCAATACAGACTGCATCCTAGTTGAGCTGCTGGGCCCACTGTGAACGAGGCGATGTGCGATAATCTGCGTGATTTGAGCTACGAACATCTTCCTTGTGTGTGTGGTATGATTTGAAGTTTTCTTCTCACACTGGGCTTTTTGTTGAATTCTGTCCATCTGGGGGGGTTGACACTTGAAGACACTTGGATTAAAAGATATAGGATTTTTAGCGTCGTGCTGATAAAATTTTATTAAACATTGATTTCGCGCGCACAAATGACATTCAAAATTGATGGTCGCTTCAAGCATTGTTTTTGAGAAAACGGTTCATTCTACACAAGTGCTAATAACTAGTTTTGTATAAAATTATCTCAGCTGCATTTTTTATTTGAAACATTTTTTTTCTATATCGTGTAGTTTTTTGGTAAATCGATTTTTTGGCGTTTTCCCCTTCCTACGAGGGGAGTTTTATGGGGAAGCTTGCAGGTAAAAGTGGTAAACTTTTTTATATCCTTTTGGGGTCCCAAAATTAATATTCTCGGCAAAATTTATCTTGTTCATGTGATTTCTAGGGGTCAACTCTCTGACGACTGGACTATTAATTTTGATACTTTAAATGGAACATTTCTAAAATTACAAAAAATGAGCCAAACTTATTATCCGCCCTAAAATATATTGCAGTTACATATGTCGATGTAGGACGTTCATATTTATTATACAAATTTAATTTTAAAACTATGTTTTTGATCACTTAAATCACTATATTATGGCCTATATATTGTCTATATGTTCAGATTTTTGCCTTCTTAAACAAATAACTTTACCCATAAGCCCTTTTTCTTTAATTCTTGTTGCCCATAAATCCGAGATCTGCACGTAACGTACATTCCATTGCATACATAATCGCAAGGCGTGGATGATGAGAGTATTGTTTAGAGAGTAATTTCGTAGATTTATGGAAGGACAGGTTATGTTATGGACTTATGCACCTGGTTGTCATTAAATATTTGGCATCCTGAATAAAAATGTCTATATTGTGTTTTTATTACCTAAGACAACTTGAATACCTATACGTGATTGACTTATTTAAGTTGAAAATCGTTCCAAAATCGCTTATGCGGTATGTTACACTAAAGTGGCGTTGACAGAATAGAAATCAGAGTATGCTGAAAGAATTTGTAGATTGTAATTTGCCTGCCATATAAATAACTTACTAAAAATCCATCGTCCACCAAAGATAGAGAAGAGACTAAGAAATTAATTTAAAAAATCCAATTAAAAAGTGACACTAAAATAATTTGGAGAAGTTTTCCATACAGCGCAAAAGATTTAAATATGAAGACATCACGACTCACACAGAACGTGGAATTAAATATACAAGAATAAACACCGATGTACTGGCGTAAAAACAGCGACAGCTTGCATAAACAGAAAATCAACAGAAATATGTAAAATACAAAGAAGTGTCAGACAGGGTTGTATACTATCCCCTACTATTTCATTTATATTCAGATAGAATATTAAAGAAACGCTGCATAATTTGGAATGGGGCGTGAAAGTTAATGGAATTCTGATAAATACAATCAGATATGCAGACGATACAGTTATTTTAAGTGATAACATGAATGAACTACAATGCCTTTTAAATGCCATTGATACAGTGGGAAGAGAGTTTGGCCTAAACATAAACTGTTCAAAAACAAAACACATGGTGTTTAGCCGTTTAGCACATCAAGATGTACAATTATATGTTGATGGTCATATAATTCAAAGAGTGTCCAGTTTTAATTATCTTGGTTGAGATATTACTGAACTACTAGATCCAGATCAAGAGATAAAATGTAGAATCGAGATAGCCCGCACGACCTTTTTAAAAAATGAGGTAATTCTTCTGTAATAATAACTTGCAACTTCAACTTCGAAAGCGCATGGTTAAATGCTACATTTGGTCAGTCCTCTTATACGGTGTCGAAGCATGGACATTAAAAAATATCCACCATTAATCGTCTGGAGGCCTTTGAAATGTGGCTGCACAGACGTATACTAAAAATTCCATGAACGGCTATGCTGACAAATGTGGCAGTCCTTGAGAGAGCAAATGCTGCTCGCGAGCTGCTTGATAACATCAAATGTAGAAAGATGGCCTATTTTGGACACGTAGTAAGGGGAGACCGATATAATATTCTTCAACTTATTATGATGGGTAAAATTGAAGGACGCAGAGGAAGTGGTAGAAAGCAGGCCTCTTGGCTGAAGAATATCAGGGAGTGGACAGGAATAAGGAAAGCTGAGCAACTCTTTAGAATAGCTCGAGACAGAGACAGTTTAGCCATGTTAATCGCCAACGTCAAGGGGACTTGATAGGGCACGTTAAGAAGAAGAAATACCGATGCTCTACTAAAATAAAACAACCACCTATTGTATCTTTAAGTAGAAAACATCCCAACATATAATTCCTAAAAGAAATCCGTACTTTAGTATTTCTCAGCTAATTTATAAATTGTTTTAATTTTTTAATATATTGTCTTAATTTCCGAGATGTATCGATTTTACTTAGTACAACAGTATTAAACATACAAATTATCCATGATATTGTAATGAACCATACGCTGTCAGCTTACGTAAAGTGTTTAATATTAATTGCGAGCCTAGGGGGTATATGTAGCAATCATGATTAGGTACATAATATCGAATATTTACACTAATCAGGTAATTTTGCAAACTTTTTTGAATTCATGGACGTGACTTGATCTAGTTTTGCACTTGCTTGCTATTGTTAGTTATATTAATATTTGAGTAATAAAGTCAAAACTTAAGCTTAAATAAAGCATATTATTATTCAAAACTTTTCAGAAAATTTCCTTTTTCAAAAATTTTTATAATGCAATAAAAGAATAAATCTACAAGATGTACAAATGTAATGGGTCTTTGTAACACTTAACAAAATTAACATTAAAAATACATATTGGTTCTTTTGCAAAAAATTAGAGTACACTGATGAGTACGTTGTATCACATGATGACTAGAAAAAGAAATTAAAATAATAATGACACCTATCCTAACGGCATAAACTAATAAAATTTGTTTAGTTACATATTAACATTCATAGAGTATGTTTTAACTGTAGTGGCGGAATTTTCTAGGAGCAGTAAAGCCTCACCAAAACAAAGCAGTGGCGTTACAAAAAATACTAATGATTTAAATTAAATTGTTAAAGATAGGTGCACACAATTTATTAAACAATAATATTAGATTATATTTTTGGCAATATTGTACTACATTTTAATACATATTATTATAACACATCACATACATATATGTGTGTATGTGAAACAGGAATAGGTATTACAGATTACAGTTATAATAAATATTAATTACAAAGATTATTTTTACTTTAAAACCTTTACTATTTATATTATTACTCACTTAAACATTACAAAATTAAATAGAAGAATATACGAAATAATTGTAATAAAGTAAAAAAAGAATACATACATACCGGACAGTTTGAAAAAATTTATATTCACATAGGTTACATAGGTACAGTTGCGGTCACGGAATAGTTTACAGGTTCACGTATCTAGGAGCCCATTTTTTAAATTTTTACTTCGTTTAAACGCACCTTTTACGTCAAAGTGACGTTGCCAGTGGTGTACTAGCTAGAATAGGTAGATTAAAATTAAAATATCAAAATATTTTACAAAATGAAAAATATAGAAAACAGTTTTTTGAATAAAATGGATTATGATCTTAATAACGAAAATAAAGAAGTCTTTTTTTTAATATGCATTTTATTTTAAATCTATTTTATATTAAATAACGATAAACAATGATAAATAATAATTAATATTTGGTGGAAGCCCCATTCTTGTCAATACAATTTTGCAGTCTTCTGTTCATAGATAGCACCAATCCCCTCATGTTATAGTTAACAAGCTCTTCCCATGCCTGCTCAATTGCTTCCCATAATTCAATTCTATTCCGTGGTCTAAGGTTTCTTTCATTTAGTTTCTTTGTTAACTCTGCCCACACATTTTCGACGGGGTTAAAGTCTGCACTACGGGAAGGCCACGGAAGAACATTAACATCAGTTTTCTTCTAGCCATTCTCGAACAATTCTACTCGTATGCACCGGGCAATTGTCATGTTGGAAGATAAAGTCGTTGTTGGGGAATCTCTGGATCACCGATGGCAACATTGTGTGCTCAATAATATGTTTGTAATATAATCCTGTTAACTTCTCCTCTACATGATAACAAACGCCCGGGCCTTCGGCACTTATCCATCCCCATACGTTGACAGAGAATCCTCCACTATTTCTTAAATGATGCGTATACTGTTCATCATACCTATGATTTCTCGGCCTATAAACTCTTATTCGACCATTATTATACGACTGAAATACTTTTTCATCGGAAAATACAACCCTAGACCAAAAATTCTCATCGCGGTTTATAAATTCATTACAAAATTCAACTCGTCTCCTCTTGTGATCCTCATTCAATAAAGGTTTCCGTGCAGCTACACAATTTAGCAGTCCACTTGCTTTAATTCTTCGACGTGCAGTGCGAATACTGCCTGGAAACGCTGCCTCTTCTCTTGCCTTTTGAGCTGTGGCAAAAGGAGATTCTCTCAAATAATCTACTAACATCTCATCCTGTTGATCTGTGGAAATCTTCTGCCCTCCTGAACCGCCCAACCGTGCTATAGAGTGAAAATTATCCCATCTTTGTTTAATCTTCCATATGCACATATGACTCACGTTCAAATCAGCAGCAACTTGCCTTAGTGACCAACCTTCTTCGAGTTTGGCAATTGCTCTTGCTTTTTGCGCATAATTCAAATGTATTCTAACCATTTTGGAAGAGTTTAATATACTTTTATTTTATTGTTGAACACTCGCGAAAGCATTGACGTTTTGAAATTTTTTGACTTTGACATTTATCAAATCCATACGACACTGCAATTTTACAGTATTACAATATAAAAAGTAAGGTGTAAACTATTCCGTGACCGCAACTGTACATCGTAATGTAAATTATATTATTCACTTTTATATTCAGATACACTGTCCGTCGTCCCTAAAATGATTTTAGTGACGACGACAGTGCATCTAATTAAATCAATCCTTGTTCAATCACAAATTATTCCCTTAATATGTAATCTCACATTATTCTTAACTTCTTAATATTTTATAGTTTCACTGTATATAATTGATACATTGTTAAAACATATCGTGTAATATTTTAATAATTAGAGTCCATTTACCTGCAACTTAATAAAGTGCCGAATAATATATTTTCTAATTGAACTTCCTTAGTGTTACAATAATGACCTAGATTAAATTTTATTATACGCTCATAGTTCAAAGTTTGTTAGTATGATAGAAGCATTAACCTCTGTGCTGAGGTATACATTATTTGTGAAATTTTAAATTGGGGATTAAATAAATACCTAAATAACATCTATAGTGTAATTATTAGTAGCTTTCAATAAAACTATAATTTTACTCCACGACTTCAACATTTTATTGGACTTACCATCGTCAATCGAGAAGAATCGGACAAAGCTGCATTAAGAAACAATTCGATCTGACAACATGTTTATACCACTTTGTTTTAGTTATCTACAGTTACTCTAGCAAACTCCTGTTCCAGCAACGCTTTTACGTCTTTTAACTTAAAATAAACGTTTTGGTTTGCAACTTCATTTTTTCATTTGCTCATAAACCATTTTTATAGGGTGTGAGTCTGGATGATATGGCGGAAAATTAAAAGAAATATTTGTTTGCAACACTTTGTCAAATTTATATTGAATATGATCTTGTTTGTGTCGTTTGATGATTTCATACAATTGTGGTTTTAACATTGACTTTATAAATGGCAATTTTTTTTCTGGAACCAAGGTATCCATTTTTTTAGAACTACTGGTTTGTGCTTTATTAATTTGTACATGACGCATTATCAGTAACAACAACAAATGCAACATGCAAATTGGGGATTAACTGTTTCTTTCATATATTATTCATAAGTTTTGGAATTCATATCATCATGAATATCTCCTGTCTTAGCTCCTGACTTAAAAATCAAAAGGGCATTCTGTCTTAAACCCATCTTCCTACCATTATGTACGATAATCAACCTACTTCGTTTTGAAACAGTTTTGAACAATCCTTTGCTACTGCCATATGTCCAGCCATTTGGCATAGTGTGTCATAGGTTGCATGTAAATAGGTTTCATCGACATATACAATTGACTTACCTTCGCTTCTGTAATATTTAATTTTGTCCAAACATTTAATGCGTAGAGCACGAATATCATTCCATTTAATTAATAAACGTCGACTATCTTTCGTTTTCTTCCATTTAAATCCCAAATCATTCACAATTACACCTCTTCAAGCCTTTTCTGCAAAAAGCTTCAATGATACACGACAACGTTCAGTCTCATGAAAACAATGAATGGTATTTCCATTGAACTGTTTGTCATACTCCCTCAAGTCTGTCACGGTTGCCTTCCTTTTAGCAAGTGTTGTAGCTGGAAATTTTAGTGTATTATTTGACTCTGCGTTTGTTAACATACTCGCTGATTGAATGATCCTTTTTACTGTACTTAAAGATACTCCAGTAGCTTTACTCACACGTTGTTTAATACTGCTTTGATTATTTTCAGGAAATAGTATTTGCATATATTTAAATACATTGTAAACTATTTCTTTGGATTTTGGTGGTGATTCTTTGGAATCTGATCTGTTTACTAGTACTACACTTAACCACCTCCAGTCTACAAAATAGTTTAAATAAACTTGGTAGCACCTTTTTTGTTGAGACTCGACAACATAATGAGACTAAATTACAAACTTGTTTAAAATCCAGTGACTAGAAATTCTCGGGAATAATTCTTATCAGTTCTTTGTATGTCCTTAACGTGTCGTTAAGCAGTCATTAAGTCACTAAATTAGAAAATGAGTTACTTAAAAAACTTTATAGATTATCAATTATTAAAGATGGTATTCTAACAAACAAAAGTTTGGTATCTATAGAACAATCTGTGTACAATTAAATTCCATTGATTATTTAAGTGAGTAATAATTTTGTAATTAGTGCGATTTCAAATAATTTAGTTTGTTTAATATTGCAAGCCACTGCATGGGTCTGATCATAGATATTCTGTTGTCTGCGTGATTAACTATTTCGTGTAAGGGCTCGCCACTCGACATGAACTAAGCTGTATGTATAAGAAAAAACCTTTGAAAAATTTTCATATAGACACACACTTAACCTAAAGACACAACTATTAACAGGTCTACAGTAAATTCAACTTCAAGTTACGGACAGAATCAACACAAGTCATCGCGTGATAATCGAGTCTACACGTGACGAACGCCTTGCTATTGGCCAAATTGTCGAACGATCGTAAGTCGGCAGTTAGCCCTAACAGGTGCGGACTTCGTTTTTCCGCTCCGTCCTCTGTCGAATGCGAAATGGCCAAGTAATTTTTGTGCAAAGCTGTTTGTTGAGTTGTTTATTTGTTAATCGTTAGCTCGTGTGTGGATAGTGCAAAGATTTTTAAGAACATTTAATTATAGTCGATACAAACTTTTTCCCCACTTTAAAATAATTCCTGTAAGTATAATAAAGCATTTATAATAGCCATAAGATAAGATATAATATCGACCTGCACTGATATGTTTAATGGATAAAAATTATTTAGTATGTTAAAAATTATGAAAAACAAGAGGTGCCCGATATAATTTTTGTCCTGACTATAATTAATTTAAACTCTTTGCGGCACAAGATTTTATAAATTTTCTACAATGGACGCCTTGGGGCATAGAAAGATTCAATTGCACACGTAAAAAGTAAAATGACCTCACTTTTCAAGAAACAACTGATAACCATTCGCGTTTAGCCAATAACTATACCGTGGGAATTTTACCAATTAAAGATAACACTTAATAGGGACAGAGGAATAAGTAATACAAACCACTTGCGTTGGTGTAACTTGATAAAAATAGATTAATAAGTGATTCATTTTGTGGACTACTGTACAACATGTAGCAAAAATTTGGTGGTTCAAATTTCAATCCGATGTGCCGAAAAGAGTTAAAAAATACCTTTTTTTATATATTAAAAAAAAAATCAACCGGGCAGATATTGTTTTAGATTTTTTGGATCATTCTAAACAAAAATTTATTTTGTAATTTTTCTTAAGTTGATCGTGTTCGAGTTATAAATAATTTAAAACTGGAAGACAAGGAAGAATTGACAGGCGAACAAGAATTGACAGACGAAAAAGAATTGACAGACGAAGAACGATAAATGACGATTTTCAAGGAACAAAATCATTAGTAAAAAATATCACATTTACCAAAGCGGTGTAGGTAAACCTTATATCGGATCCTCTACTATAAAAGTAAAATTTGAAAATGCCCATTTTGTTATTTTAGTTGAGAAAAGTATAATAAATCCATTTATTTAATATGTCTGATACGGAGTCGGCAAATGAAAATAAGGAACTGTTAACGCTAAGTCCTCCTAGGAAAAGAGCTAAGAAAAATCACGTAGATATAAGAATCAAAAAAATAATGGTTAATGCATACAAATGTGAATTACAAGATAATCCTACTTTAGCGTTCCAAACACTGAAAAAAATGCTATAATTGTAATGGACAATGCCCCTTACCATTCCAGAAAATTGGAAAAAATTCCCATTATGGCTACAAAAAAGGCAGATATTTAAAATTGCTTCGCTCAAAAGACATTCCCTTTGAAGAAACGATGTTAAAGGTGCAACTTTTAGAAATCGTAAACAATATAAAGACGAATAATAATAAGTACATAGTAGATGAACTGGTAAGAAGCACAAATAGAATAGTTTTAAGATTGCCACCGTATCACTGCAAGTTCAATCCAATCGAGCTTGTATGGGCGGAAGTAAAGAATTATGTAGCATGGCATAACACAACATTTAAATTTGCTGACATTAAAAATTTATTTCATGAAGCTGTGTCTGCTGTAACCATGGAAAAATGGAAAAACTGCGTCAAACATGTAAAAGAAGAAGTGAAGCCAAAAATGTGGGAGTTGGACAATTTAATTGAGGCACAAATTGAACCTATCATTATCAACTTTAATGATGACAACAGTACATCAGATTCTGAAAGTTAACATAAAATACGGTAATTTTATAAACTTTTTTTGTATACTTTAATTTGTTGTTAATAACTCTAGACTTTGTAAATTATTTTTATATTTAAAAAATTGGTGTACTATAATCTGTACCTGTCAGACGTCTACATGTTATATAAGGTTTTGTATTGCAGCTTTAATTTACTAGTCCGGCCCTGAACAAACGCGTGTTTCCAGGGTGCATTTGTTTCCATCGTCCGTAGCTTGAAGTTGAATTTACTGTAGTTTCTAATAATCTTTGGTACTTTTTGGTAAAATATATAGTTATTGATTGAGGTTGAATGCTCGAATAAATGAACTTTTAAGTTCCCAACCTAGGACGGGTCGGAACCCCACGTCCCTAATAAGAAAAGTGTGTATGAAGGGACGCGAAACGTTTTCTACGAACCCAACACCTCGAACGACGGCTCTTCACCTCTTTATTCCTTCCCATTAGTCGCCTCTTACGACAGGCAGGGATAACTTGCCCCGAGTGTATTCTTATCTTCGCAAGTCGAATGGAGAGGATGAAGTAGCAGCGGACACGCAAAATTTGCTAGAATGAGAACCTGGAGCAGTTCGGCGCGGTACTGGTCCCGTGTTGAGGAGACCAAGGCTCGATTTGGGCTGTAGCGCCGTTTTAAAGAGAGAGAGAGAGAGAGAGAGAGAGAGAGAGAGAGAGAGAGAGAGAGAGAGAGAGAGAGAGAGATAGAGAGAGAGAGAGAGAGAGAGAGAGCAAAAAATTCATACGAAAGTCGTACTATTTTGATTTTTGTTGATAGGGCATTCAGATCAACTGACATCGAATTGTTACAGTACATGTAACACACATTTTTGTTAAAAATATTTGCTGAATAAACTGACAGTTAAAATCGCCGGTTGCTTCAAGCGTTATTTCTGAAAGAATGGTTTATTCTACACAAAAACTGCAAATAAAAACTGCTGTTCAAAATTATCTCCCGTCTTTTTTGGAGTACCAAATTTACATATTTAGCATAATTTAGCTTGTTTGTCTCGTTTTTAAAGATCAAATCTCTGACAACCGGCCTATAAATATATTTGTATAGTACAAAAAATAATTATATAAAATAAGTAAATGGTTCTTTTATTTCAAATAATTCCTTTTATTTTATAATCCTAATATTAATAATTCCTGAATAATAAAAATGATATATAATATTTTTTCTAACAAAGGAAAAACGTATTTTACCATTATATTTGTATACATAAGTCATGACAAAGGTCCAAAAGGTCATAGTTCCTTTATCTTAGTAATCCCCTCTTGGAAATAAAGACTTTACCGAAGAGCCAGATACTTAAGAAAGAATGCTTTGATATTTGTTAAATAAAATCCATTTCCAAAGTGAATTTCTCGAAATGATTGAACTTTATTGTGTAGCTCAATCGGAATAAAATTTTCCTTGGAGGTTATGTCTTTATGCCGGTCATATTGGAAGTTAAAACTTCTTCTCTCAAGTTGTGTAAGGATCGTAAACGTATTAGCTTTTTTATTTTTGTGTCTTTTCGATTCCGGAGAATATTGATAACGACATTAGCCTCGTTTCACGTTGAAATTTATCTGTCAGTAAGTTCTGCTGAACGTGGAAAGATTCTTGATGATTAAAGTGAGAATAAACTTGAGATAAGAATAATAAAGGCAAAATTGTAATTTGCGTTTATAAATTTTATGAAAAGCGAGACGTTAAATCGATAAAATGATTTATTTAAAAAACTAAATAATTTTCTAATACATAACAGAAGTTTAGTTTTAATTAACAGACTATATTTTTTTAATTACAAAAAGGCGCATCAAGTCTTTAAGGTTATTAGCGGGTATTTAAGGATTACAATATATTTTGTATGTTTAGTGTGCATATAAAGTTAAGATCTAAAAAATTTTTTAGATTTTATAATAGAAAGAAATAAGTTAAGTCTTTAAGATATTTAACTGTATTGGATAAGTTGCAGTTCAATATATTTTTAAGCTGACTTGGCTTTTTAGAAATCGTTGTTGATGCTTCGGTCATACAAGTCAAATGAACATTCTCTAAGTGTGTGCTGTACCGTTTTGTTGAGTATTCTGCTAGGTGCTGTTTCATAAATAAACGTTTATGGGTTAACCCTTTATAGTTCTGTAGTCAATATTTCGATCACTGCACTTAACAATACATATAGCTAGTAATTGACATGAAAATTTACCAAAGTGCAAATTAATGTCCAGTTGCACCAACAAATAAACGATTGATTTTTTGATTTATCACACCATCCGTTTGCATATTTTTAATTATATATTTATACTGAATTGCTAGATCCAAAATTATATCTTTCTCTAAGCTAGAGAAGTGGCTTCCTTTATTTTCCATTGCACAAACAAAATAACAAGAAAACAATGTTCATTTAGTTCAATTGGCAATTTAGTTTCGTATTGACAATCTTCTTTGATAGACCACACTTGGATTCACATGGAATAATCTGTATTAATACCATGTTGTCACTTATATTGTCGGTTTGTAAGTTAATAGTTTTTTAGAGTGATGCAACTCGTTTGGAAATTAGCCATTAATCATTGATTTAAATCGACAAATTAACGGTTAGCAAATAAGCCTGATGGTGAATCGGGTATCAGTGTTTTAAAAGAACTGTACTCAAATTGAACTACCACAGAACAAATTTAAGTTACCGTTAAACGTGATCACAGGTATTTGACGATTGTAAAAGTTAAAAGAAAAATAATTTTTAAAGGATTTATATATCAAACTCAGGGGAACCCATCACGGTATTATAATCCTTTATTATCTATTCCGATTCTATTGGGGCTAAGATAATATATCTTGATTTATTGAACATAACCTCGAAGTATCACATGTTTGATTTTACGACATATGTTACTAATAACAGAGATATTTGCAGTATTTGGAGACATGTGCTTGAAGAAACAGGTACGATGGGAAAAACTGATACTCGAGGTAGAGTTTGAAGGAAAAAGACCTAGGGGAAGATCTCTACGCCGGTTGTGGTATATCAAACAAAAATATTGATTTAACCAAGGGTTACATGAAGCCGAACAACTAGCCCAGGACAGAGAAGGATGAAAGGAAATCGTAAAAAAACTGTGAAGACCTGATGGTGTCACCACATCTCCATCCTAAGGAATTAGGACTGAGGAGGAGATTACTAATAATTAAACTAATGCGCGGTAATTGAAAACAATAAATTTTTCAAAGTATTTCTACACAACAGTTATACATATTTTTATACAACAGTTAAATGGGAACGTCGCAATATACTGTAAAATTTACAAAATATGAATCAGGGTGCTTTATTTGATTACATAGATATTACTTCATATTAACAAGTCATACATTCAGATTTTAAGGGTGATTCTGATGCAGATATCAATCTTCCTAATCTTAAATTTTTAAACCAAATGTCGGTTGCATCTAATACGACTACTACTTTATCATCTAATGATAACAAAGTTAAATTTCTTAATATTGATTTAGATGACTCAATGGTGATACAGCTTTCCACCCTTAGCTAAGAACAAATCGAATTTTTGACGACATCGATACTTTCTTAATATTGTTCTGAAGCTATTTTCTTGTGGCATTTTAAAATAATTACTATTTAAATGGAAATAAGCCACAATTAAAGGTTAAAGTACGTTTATTGACGTTTCAGTTTCCACTTCGGAAAACGTTCTCAAAATACAACATTAGTAAATTAACAAATTTTGTTTTTTTTGTTACTTGTGAAAAATTCTTCTAATAAGTTTAATTTTATCTGACTCATTTATATTGACAATTCAGACATACATTATACATTTTAAAGTAGACGACTTTAAAATGATATTGCCAATGTTGTTGAGTTGCATATTAAGTTTATTGAAGGTAAACTAAATGCACGACCAAATACTTACCATGTCGGAATAGCATTATGAGGTTTTTTTCCTGGTTTTTCCCTTATAATTTACTATGGAATCACCAACAGGAGAATTTTACTGGTCATTATGCATGTGTTTATCTTTTTAACAACAAATTACATGCTCTGATTTTTTCTGACGGATATTCTCAAGTTAAAGTTGATTTCATATAATAGAATGAACTATCTAAATAAAGTCGTCCCAAGAGCGCCACTTTGGCAGAAGAGGCAAATTGACTAAAATAAAGTTTAGCACAGATGTCATAGTACGTATGCATAGAACATAGAACAGAATGTTTACTAGCAGACAGATATAGAGAGGGAGAAAATTTATTCTACGGGTCAGAAAGAGAGAGAACAGAAAGACAGAGGGCGCCAACTACTTTTTGAAGAAAAAATAGGAAAAAAGAAACTGAAGGTTAAGCAATTAATAAATTACTAAAGAAATTAAAATAAAATAATTATCTAATTTTAAATTGTATAAAGGTGTGACGATTAAAACGTTGCAATCTGTATTTTATGTGATGTTTATCCAAAGCTAAAGAAAAAGAAGCTGTAGAGAAATGTAAAAAAAATAGAAAGACTACAATCGAAGCATGACAATTTTAATGTACACAAAAGGTAAAAGAAATAACGGGTACTTTTAAAAAGCGAACACAAATGAAACTCATAGACACTAATGGAAAAATTAATCATTGACCCCCAAGAGATGAAAGACAAATGGAGAATATATTTGGAGACACTTTTTCAAGATCAAAGAACGAATTATAGGCATCCATTTTCAGAGAGGATGACGGGCCCGGACATACTTTAAATCCGAGGTAGAAGAAGCAATAAAAGGATAAAAAGCAGAAAAGCTGTAGGCCTGATAATATCGAAGCTAAATTTTTAAAACTCTTGGAGAAGAAGAAATAATTTGGATCACGGCTATCTTCAATAAAATATACAATAACAGGAAACATCCCTGATAAATGGCTAGAATCAGAATTCATAGCGATACCTAAAAAACAGGAGGCTAAAAAGTGCGAAGAATATCGAACAATCAGCCTAATGAGGCACATGTTAAACTGTTTCTTAGAGTCATCCATGAAGAATTTATAAGAAGTGCGAGGAACAAATATCGGACAGACAGTTCGCTTCATTAACGCAGTATGTACCAGAGAGGCACTTTTTGGAGTACAGGTACTGATTCAAAGATGCAAGGACGTTAACTGCGACGTATACGCGTGCTTGATCGACTATGAAAAGGCATTTGGACAGAGTTCAACATCAAAAGATGATAAACATTTTAAAAGAGGCAGACCTGGATGACAAAGACCTCAGAATAATTTCAGAACTCTACTGGAATCAGACCGCATACATGAAAATTAACGGAGAAAAACAGATCACATAAAAATACTACGTGGAGTTAGACAGGGATGTATCCTATCGCCGTTGATATTTAATATGTACTCAGAGAAAATTTTTAACGAGGCTCTTTACGGAATAGACGAAGGCATCCTTCTAAATGGTGAAAGAGTAAACAATGTTAGATATGCCGACGACACCATGGTGATAGCAGATAGTTTAGAAGGACTTCAGAGGCTAATGGACAGAATAAACGAGTACAGTCAACAGTACGGACTAAACATTAATACCTACAAAACGAAACAAATGATTATCACAAGGAGAATATAAACGGGGCTCATCTATACATTAATGGGACGCAGATAGAGCGAGTAAAACAGTATTGTTACCTGGGAACTATTATTAACGAACTGTGGAGCAATTTACAGGAAATAAAGTGCCGCATGGGAAAGGCAAGAACGGTCTTTAACAAAATGAGCGCCATCTTCAAAAGTCACAACATATCCCTTGATACAAAAATGAGACATTTGAGATGCTATGTTTTCTCTGTGTTGTTGTACGGGGCGGAGGCATGGACGCTTTACAGACACCACTATTAAAAAACTTGAAGCATTTGGGATATGGCTTTATAGAAGAATGCTAAGAATATCATGGACAGCAAGGATCACGAACAAAGAAGTTCTAGGAAAAATGAAGAAGGAACCAGAGATTGTGTTTACAATCAAACGCATAAAATTGCAATATCATGGAACACGTTATGACAAATGAGCACCGTTACTCCCTGCTACAGTCTATATTGCAAGATAAAGTCAAAGTTAAGCGAGGACCCGGTAGAAGGAGAATATCATGGCTGCGGAATTTAAGAACATGGTTTAAGAAAACCTTAACGGAGCTGTTTCGAGCCGCAGCGAGCAAGGTTATGATTGCCAATATGATTTCCAACATCCGAAACGGATAGGAACCAGAAGAAGAAGATCCCAGAGAAAGTGAATGTGTATATTTTTGTTTTGCAGATAATGTAACACACATTTTATATTTTGGATGATTTAATGAGTTAAATAGACTTATGTTATATTTTGTAGTACTGATAATGAATCTGAGATAAACAGAAGATTAGTATCTCTATATTTTGACAAAGTGCTTTTAAAATTGTAATAGCTTTCCAGTAATTACGATGAAAAAAATTTATATTCGTATAGTACGTATATTCGATATCAGCTATCATTATTTCTGCGGCACAGCCAATTTTTGGTTTTTCATGCGTCGGTGAAAAATATAATTATCATTTTTTAAGATAAGTTACTAAAGAGGTTAAGATTTGTGGTATTTTTTGGGTAGGCTACTAGAGATATATTCATAGTAAGAATAATAATTGTCCAGGCATACGGTTGGGTATGTAGATTGTAACATTTTTTTATAATTAATATATTAAATTATTTCTGATCCCTTTACCCCTGTGGATGATACGCCGATGGTCGTGTTTACGATTAGAAAATTTTACTGTTTCTATCTTATCGTAACTTTGGTAATTTTACCCATCTATCTTTTTATTTATTTCTGTATCTTTTCTAATATATCTTATCTTGTCTTATCAGTACTTATTTCGTCCGTTGGATACATACCCGGTTCCAAAAGCTAGTTTCGAACCCACGACTCGCTCTCCACCAACCATGTGGCTGCCGTCCGCAGTGTCTCCATTAGTGACCTTTCTAGCATCATCCAAAAAAGATTTCCGAGGTTACAAGATAGCGAGTATGTAATAAAATTTTTATTATATCCAGAATAGATAAGTTCTATAAATGAAAAATATTTTAATCGTCTATTACTTTTGTGGGGAAAGTTACTTGTATATAAACGCAGGTAGTTAGGAAGGTTAATATTTCCATAATATAATATAGTAGCTTATCTTAGTGTAAAATATTGCCTTCTTTTTAATAATTGGGACTTAATGACTTGACACTGAACTAGTATGAAAGGCACCCAGCTTTGAAGAACGTATAAGATCTTAAGAACTTTTTGCCTAGCAGTTTTGGATACAAAAAATATAGGATATTAGTTCATGTCCGATAACTCTTCCTCATTCCTACGATTGTCCTACCTTAAAGGCCATGTTATATGTTTGTTTTATATGACTGTTATGGCATTTAATAGATTGCTGGCATTATTATTACAAAGCCTGCAGCGTCTGCTACTAAATATTATATATATATATATATATATATATATATATATATATATATATATCCCTATATTATTTATCCCTAAATAATAGCCTTCGGTACTCCCGATCTTGTGCTATGTAAATCCAAATTTTTTGAAATAACTGTATATCATTTCTTTACTATATTGGAAGTCGACGACTACCTTTATAGAGTATTAATAATTCGAGGCAGGCCTAGCTAACTTTCTTAATTCCTATATTGCTCTTATAAATAAATTTAGAACTTATATTTTATAGCGTTTTTTCCCACTCTGTATATCATAAAAAATTGCCAAAAGGTTTTAATTTTCGTCTAACAAATCTTCTAAGAAAAACAGCAGAAGAAGTATCTAAGTGTTTGTTTGGTAACGATAATACAGATGAGTCTGGGCCGAGCAAAAATAGGACACGATCTCATCCACGTAAAAGCCTCCATTCTAGAAACATACCTGCTCATCGTACCAGAACCTAACAAGAAAAATACAATAGATGGTGGGTGGGTACAGAACACATAAATAATGTGGTGGTGTTTTATGAGAAACAAAGATCTTGTGCGCATAATCAGGAGTTAAAATTATATTCATCAAGATCAGAGATTTAAGCCTGCTGGCATGCTACATATCCATAAATGTCATGATCGTGGAAGATATAAACGCAAAATCTAGATTATGGGACTCTCTCATAAATGACAAAAAAAATGCTCTGGAATGAACGGGTAGCAAAGACTGTCATTTAAAATATATTGGCCAAACGAAAAGAACCCTTAAAGGGCGTGTTATATCCCGTAAAAGTAATATCAGATGCAACAAGAACTCTTGTGCTCTCAGTATCGTCTCTATCTTAACCACCAAATCGACTTTAAAAATATTAAATCTCTAGAAACTGAGAACAATTTCTATAAGAGATTATTCCTGGAAATGTGTCACATATTAAAAAAAATTCCATGAACAGACGTCCTGACATCGATAATCTCAGCATTATTTATCACTCCTTGCTGTTGAATAATACTTAAAAATCTTTCTAATTAAATGTTTTTCTTCTTCTTCTTCTACATTTTGTAGATCTTTCGATCTGTTTAATTCTGAAGCTGCCTCTGGTTAATTTCTTGGGAGGTAGATTGCCAACTATCCCTCCATCTTTTAGGTGGTCTTCCGGGGAGTCTTGAACCGGGCGGATTGTTTTCTAGGGCAATTTTTGGGAGTCTATTCTCATCCATTCGTCTTACATGGTTGTATCACATCCTCTTGCGCTGCCTTCCCCATCTTACAATATCTTGAATTTTGCACTGCTCTCTAATGTTTGTATTTCTCGCTCTGTCTCTTCTTGTTTTCCCCATTATTGTTCTTAGGGTTTTCATTTCGGCAACCATTAGCTTCTGTTTCGTTTTGTTAGTATCTTCGCGCACTTCTATGCCATATGTCATGATCGGTCGTATGCAAGTTTTATAGATTGTAATTTTACTATCTGTGCGGATATACGGATTTGACCAGACTATCTCCCGCAGACATCCTGACAGTGCAGATGCTTTGTTGATCTGACTCCTCAGGTCCTTTACTGGGTCGTGGGTGACTGATATATCTATGCCCAGATATCTGAATTGCATCATCTGTTCTATGGGGTTGTCCTCAACCACTAACTTACATCTGAGCGGATCATTTGCTATTGTCATACATTTAGTTTTGTTGGTAGAGATGTTCATATTTAGTAGTCGGCTTGTTTGAAAGAACTGAAAGAGCTGCCTTTGGAGATCATCTTCTAATTCGGAAATAATTGCTGCATCGTCTGCGTAACACACCATACCAATTCTTTTGTTGCCCATTCTATATCCGAGATTAAGAGATGTTACTTTGTTGATAATTTTGCCCATGAGAAGATTAAATAAGAAGGGGCTTAAACTGTCGCCTTGTCTAATTCCTCCCGGTGTTGGAATATTTTCAGTGAATTCGTCTCCTGCTCTAACTTTGGTTACGTTGTTGTTATTTAGTTTATGAAGTATCTTTGTTATACTGGTCGGTGTTTCATTTTCTTTACATTACATTAAATGTTACATTTCATAATTTAACTTTATGTGCACCTAAATCCGATTAAGACATGGCCTAAATTTTTCGGTTTTTGTCCTCTAAGAAAAAAAAAGTAGGTACCATCGGTTCTACCTTGATACTTCTAAATTAAATCAATATTCATTTCAACGAGAACTTCAGCAATTTTCATACGTTACATTTGATGTAAAATCCTTTCCAAAAGAAACCACATGGTGAGTTAAACAAATTCATATCACATTATATTTCATTAATATTCACTAATTCTAGGTTCCCCAACATTGGTCATCGGTACCTTTAATTTCCAAACTTCTTTTTAATTAGATTTATAAATAAATTCACTTTTCTGTTCTGTCCTGTGAACGAGTATTTTTGTCATTTAGTTGAATTTTCGTACAAAGACTGATTTCCAAAGCCATATTATTTTTTGTTTTTCTCTTCGGAGTAGTAGATTTTTTAGTTACTTTGGTGTCTCTAACAATAAAGTTAACTGTCCATGATTTTTTCAATAAAAATATATATATTTTTTAATTGTTCACTACCTCTAATTAAAACAAGTTACTTTTTCTCCTGGCTTCATGTTTCGATATATTGTACATCAGCGATAGAATAGAAGAAGTATTGTGTTATATTATACTGTTCTGGTTAACATATTGTGACATTTTTGTGACTTTTTAATGTTTGTACAAATTAAAAAAAACTCTGAATGTGTTTTTTACTTTAACTTTCATTGTATTAATTAAATATATTTTCTAACACAATTATGTGGTTCACATATACATTTGACATTGTTTGACATCTATATATGACTTTACAATCATTAGAACTAAAGAAGTACAGAAATACTGCACAAAACGTTTTCTACTAAAAGATTTAAATAGTTTCTTTATTTTTTATTTCTCCTTGACCGATATCTCCATTGCTGTTGAACATAACATAACTCCATTTACAGTGAGATTTTAATCTTACTCACATTGTGTATTTAAATTTAGACGGTGGTACACCTTTCAATATATTATATATATATATATATATATATATATATATATATATATATATATATATAATATATATATATATATATATATATATATATATATATATATAATATATATATACATACATATATATATATATTTATATATATTAAAAGAATATTAATATTAATATAAAGAAAGAAAAAAGTAGGTGGCAGGGTACAATAAACGAGCTCTAAAATTGCATAATATGGTACGGTGCATACAAAATTACTATGAAATTATTTAATATAATAATCTCCCTATATAGACTAGATGAAGACCATCGGCGAGAGTCAGTGGACTTAGTGGAATCAGTGAAAGAAAGAAAAAAACCTTACTTAAGATTTTTCCTACGATGCTAAAGAAACATTCTGAAAAAGAAATAAAGCCAAAATAAAGAAGAAAAGTAATAATAACAGAAAAACCAGGTCTGATCAGAAGGATAGTGAATAATTTAGTGCAGAACCATAAGTTTCTTACGTATCTAAAGAAAGCAAGTTTGGTTTTGCTTCTCCAAGCCGGAGATTTCCCCCGATTCAGTATCCTCTTATAGGCCAATATGCTTTCTAGACTGACTTGAAAAGTTTTATGAAAATCTTAGAGAAATAGTTAAGAAAAAGCTAAAGGACGTATTGGCAAGTGTAAGCTCTTATAGATCTCATCAACATTGGGGATTTAGAAAAACTGGATCAGCAGTCGACGCCTCGATCTAGATTAGAGACACCATATAAACAATCAGAAAGAGGTGGGTGGTGTTTGTTCAGACATTAAAAAACGCCTTTAACACGGCAAACTGTGGCCTTATTGTCGACAAACCAAACTCAAGTCCTCGAAATAAGGGTCCAACATAATAAAGGACTACCTATAAGAAAGGAGCATAATGAAAACAAATAAATAAAGATATTTGCTGCAGTACCCTAAGGGTCGGTCCTTGGACCCCTATGTAATATTTTATACATCTAGTTACCAGAAGTAAATAGAAGACAATGAGTAAGGGCAATTACATACGCAGATGATTTAGCCCTATTATGTCTATAAGACAATATGAATTAAGGCATGATAAAAAAAGTAAACAAGGCAATGAAAGAAACTGCCAAATAGATAGAAAGAAATGATCTAAAATTTGCAGTGGAAAAGAGAAAGCGTTTCGGTTTATAGGCTCTTACATAGGACCCCAAAAAAACAGTGAAATATATAGGTATCATATTTGACGAAATAATCGCATTTACGAAACATACACAAATAGCATGCCGAAAAACAGAAGACAGAACCTCAAACCTACATAAAATCATACCGAACATAAAACGCCCGATATAAATAGAAGAACGGTAATTCTAAAATCAATTATGTCCATGGTACTATACGGGACCCAAATATACCGTAGTGCATAGGGACTAACTTGCGTCTTTCTTAAAAGTGCACTTCTTAAATTGCACCACTCAATGATTTGGGGATCCATTGACATTAAAAACAATAAGACCACTTTAATGTTGTAGTTCCTTTCTAAAGTACATAATTAAATGCTGAATATAGCAGTTATGGTTTAAGAACATGAACGACTATGTAGGCTTTGGTGCAAACTATCTGCTTAGAAAGATCTGAAATAGATACGAATTTTTCAAAATTGTTACCAAGCTTCAATGAGATATTAAACTCTAAAAAATTTTAAAAACATGTATCTAAAAATATCGACAAAAGGGATAAGCGATAAAGGAAAGTGATTAATATAACAATTAATAAAATGATTTTTGTCTAGGCAAAAATAACTTTATAAAAACTTATAAATGCATACAATTAAAACAGTTCTTTAAAGGATTTTATATTTTGTTGTTGCTATTAAAATGTTATAAACTAAACACATTACTGCTTGTAAATATAGCTTAAAATGTAAATCACGGTAAAACATTTTCCTTGTACATTTAACTATCTACTTCCGCTTCCAAGATACATCCGATGCGCTATATTTCCTAGAAATTACGCCACATTTTCTGCAGACGCATTTATTATTAAATCATTTTGCTGTGGCTGAGATTGTTTACTGGCAAAAGTCAGTGGCTGATCTACCTATCTTATATCAAGTAAAAAAATAAATATGGTGGAACTGAATATCTAACAGCTTCGTTTTAAATGATATTTATCTAGATAATTTCTCCAAAATATTAGACAGTTTAGACAGGATATTTCATATACCTAGAGGTTAGATGTATATAATATATATATATATATATATATATATATATATATATATATACATATATATATATATATATAAACATATATATATATATATATTTATATATATATATATATATATATATATATATATATATATATATATATATATATATTGAGAGAAAATAAATTTTAAATCTTACCGACTAATAAGTTTGACCTCTTCTATGTTAAGACTGTTAGTAACATCTTGAATAATTATATCAAAAATAAAACTTTGTTAGTTAATCCTTTGGAGCCATTATATTTTATTTTTTAAGAAGGATTGTCAGGTAAATTTATCCTGTACTATATGGTTTTAATTCTCGATAAAACCCCCTCTGTGGCTCAGTGGTAAGAGCGCCTACCTTTGAACCTAAAGGTCGTGAGTTCGAATCTCACCTGGGTGGAAATTTTCGTTTATTAAAAAAATAATCAATGAAAAAAATTTCTATCCTTGTGCGATCGGTACCCACCGGAGGGACCGCAGACGTTCGGATACAATTAGCGTCTCTTAGCAAAGACAATGACGTCGACTTTGCTAAGTATCAAGACAATTACTCTACACACATACACGCTACACTAGGTACCTGACTGTACCATGCCAATGATCATAGTTGTCGAGGTATTAACTCAATAATAAAAAAAAATTCTCGATAAAACTAACTGTTGAAAAAAGTCGCCGTTTCAAGCAAGAAGTAAGCAAGCAATAGTATTAAACACAGCCTGTGAGACTTTCACAACTCTAAGAAGGATATTCTGGTGCTACATTTATTGGTATGGGGGAATTAGCTCGTGTAATGGGGAACCATTCCATCCCGTCCCAATGCTTCAAATTATTCTCCTCCCCGCAATAATACGCTGATGCGGTATGCAGGCATCAAATCAGCAGAATGCTTGTCATATGGAAAACTCTGGGTACCCTTGTATGATAACCTACCCCTAATTACACAATAGCGTAAGGCTAGACCTAGTTCAGCAACTTGGTAAACTTGGATTAATTTTGTTTTCATAGCTCATTTGCTTTTCCTTTATGTAAGTCCTTTTATTACGGCTCTGGCCATTGCTATTTTCTGGACTGTTGCAATAATATGAGGTGTGAATGTTTCACCTTTATTCATTATAACTCCCAGGTATTTAGCTCCCTTTTTGGCATTTGATGTATTTGTCTTGCATTATTAGTTGTTCTTCTGGGTTACCCCTTCTCTTTTTGAAGATAACTCTGGTTCTCTCGATTTATTGATATTTTTCATTAGATACTTTTATTTTTTATTGCATCCAGTGTCGTCTGTAGATTTCTTACAGCTATATACAGGTTACTGCGTTTGGGAATTATTTGCATTGCATTTGCATATTTGGGTTATTGCGTTACTGGGAATGTCTTCTGTATATATGCTTTACACAAGGGGTGATAAGACCGTCCCCTGTAGTACTCCAGCTTTCGGAGTTCCGTGTTTAGATAGAACTAGTTCTATTTGGACCCTTAACCTTCAGTTGCTTAGATATGAGGGGATACATTTTGTTATGGCTTCGCTGTATCCATAATGTCTAATTTTGTATATCAATCTTTTATTTGATACTCTGTCAAAGGTTTCGTTTACATCCAAACACACTGCTCCTATATATTGCTAGTCGCTGAATTCAGCTACTATGTATCTGTAAGTCTGAGTACTTTAGTTCACTGAAATTTTAATCTCTAAATCCAAATTATGCTTCTGGGATTAGTCCTAGCCTCTAGCCTATCTGTCCCCAAAAAGAGTTTAGTTTCTATAATTGGCTCTACTATCTTGCTGACTGCTGAGAATAAGCTAAGCGGTATATAATTTTGCGGAAATATTTGATTCTTTCCTGTTGTATCTCAAGAGTCCTTCTTATTACTTCGGCTTTCTCTCCTACAAAGTAGACGATTTCGTTCCTTTTTTTCATGTAGCTCGAGAATGGGTTTTAAATCGTTTTTTAAAGTTCTTTGAAGTGTTCATATTTTTTATACGTTTTGGCCCACTTTCTCTTATTTTACGTAATTTTCCCACTACTATTGGCTTCTATATTTTATTATTGCCTGTTTGACTTTGTCGATTCAGCCATTTTTGTCATCCTGATTTCTCGATCTTATGGCTCTCTTTTTTGATTTGTTCTTTTTTATCGGTTTTTGTTATTTTTTGATTCTTTAAATTCTCACACATTAATGATGTAGTTAATAAAACCTTAATTATGGATAAAATATGGAAAATAGACGCCTTGTTTGCTTTGAGTCAATTAATAGAAAAATACGGCGAGAAAAAAAGCTACCTTTGGTATTTCTTTATCTTGGTAACGGGAGAAAAGGTTACTTAAAAAGTAACTAGGAGAACCATTGAGAGTAAATTTCTTGCACATTTTGGCCCTCTTACTCCATTTCTTTTGCTAATTGTCTCACTGTTGGCTTTTATGTTCTCCTGTTGCCTGTTTCACTTGTAGATTAAGTCAGTTTGACCTATTTTTGTGATCCTGATTTCTTGACCTTCCGGCATTGTTTTGGATCTCTTCTTTTTTATTATTATTTTTTTTATTTCTTGATTCCTTTTAAATATTAGACAATAATGATGTGTTTTATACGGCGAGAATAAAATAGAGCTACATGTGGTATTTATAAATCTTGATAAGACATACAACACTGTTTGTAAATAAGAGCTATGCAGATGTTGAGAGAGAAATGGTTTTCTTAAAATTACGTTATGCTCGTGAAGCTTCTTGGTTAATGTTCTTTGCTGATTAGAGCTTGTTAGTAGGGCAGAGCAAAGAAATATTGGAGAAAATAAAGAATTGGACAAAAAATTCAAGAGGAAGAACTTAAGGTTAGCATATTAAAAACGAAGTATATGTGGTTCGGAGGCTGAGTAAAAAGAAAAAGATAGTCACACAAATAACACTGGCATCCAAGAAACCAATCTTGAGTGAGGAAGAATTTGAATCGTATATATAAAAATGTACAAGAAACGGAAAATGAAGAAAAAAACTGCTACGTATGTCCCCTGTAGACGTGACCAAACATGGAATGCATAGGGATATGAAGAAAGTATACACCAATAAAACAACCCGTATCACATATTTTAATTTGTGAACTGAGTTTATAATAAAAGTCTTTTTTGAAATCAATTAATATAATTTATATAAAGAAAATGCGGCAGTGGACCTCTTATAGTTTCCGTTACTTACTAATGATACAAATGTAAAGGTACGTCCAAGGACCAAGACTAATAAAAGCTTATAATTAGGATTCTAGAAACGACTGTCTGAAGGCGGGTAGGATATGACCATTATGAACGCCAGTTTTCCGCATTGACTGATCAGTGTAACATTAAACTTACAAGATAACAGGCTGCAGCTCCTTTGGTACTTAGTGACAACAAAGTTAAAACCAGTCAAAAGGGAAACACATCCAATGAACAAATTTACCGTATTTACATTAAATACAAACACCTTTTTCCGAACTTATATTAATAGTCTGACTCAGACTACCAGTGCACAGGTTTTCGGCGGGCAGATGCATTTTGATCAGGCCCGCCTAAATACAAAGGATTATTCACACACTGATTCGGCGACGAACGGCGCTATTTACCAGCTGTCTGACTTTGAAAACCAGCGTTCATCTTGGACAAACCCTAAAATTGTAGTCCATGCCCGCTACGACTTGCATTTGATATGTTAGCTACAGTTGCAGACAAAACATTAAGCCTATATAAGTTTATATAGGTACTTTGACTGTTTTTAGTTAAGGAATTTTAAAACTAAGAGATAATAAAATAAAGTGAATGCAAATATATCCTGCAACAATATGTTCTTTTGTGAAATCGAAAATCAGCTTAAGAGCTTTGCATTGTGCGTTTCAATAAATAGGACTTAGTAAAATGCCGATAATTTATTGGAAGAGGAATGTGATGCTGACATTAAAACGTGTATTCATAAGATAAAACCAATGCAGGACGCAAAACTGCTTTCGGTCTAATGGTAATACTTAATTGATCACTTCAGCTTTTGATTGAAATGAGTTTAATAAAAAATTAGCAAAAGTATTCTAGGAATATAAAGAGCAAACTATGATGTAATCAATAGTTTATCAAATAGACTATAAATCACTGTAAATTATGTTTTATTTCTAGAAAGGCAATTTTTTATATTCTTTGGGCAGCATAAATCACATGTGCAAATATAACGATACAATCCAGCTAAATCAACATTAGCTTTTGACAAATGTATTTTCAAATAAAAATAATTTTTAGAAACAAAACCAGATGATGTGTTTTTCATTTACCTTGTGAATAAAACTAATTGGATAAATTCCGTTCTTCTTCTTAGGGTGCCTGTCCGTTCCGAAGGTTGGCGATTATTCTGGCTATGATGACTTTGTTGATCACTATACGAAACAGCTGTGTTAAGGTCTTTCTATACCATGCTCTCAGGTTAGCAAGCCAGGATATTCTTCTTCGTCCAGGGCCCCTTTTTCCTTCAATTTTATCTTGCAAAATGCAAGTAGCTCGTATCTGCCTTGATTTCTCATTATATAACCTAAGTACTGCAGCTTACGACCCTTCACGATGTTGACCAAATCCGCAGTTATGCTCATCCTCCGCAATACATCTTCATTGGTGACTTTGTCTGTCCATGGTGTCTTCAAGATCCTTTTGTATAACCACAGCTCAAAAGTCTGAAGTTTTAATAGAGTTTCTGCCTTCAATTTTTCCCGTCTCTACACCGTACAGAAGCACTGAGTACACATAATATTTAAGGAGCCTTATTTTTGTTTCTAGGGTGAGGTCATGGCCTTTGAACACAGAGCTCATAGTCAATAATGCACTTTTTGCCTTTTCGATGCGACATTTAATCTCTTGGGTATGTCCCACGACTCATTGATTATTTTACCAGTAGTTGTATTGTAAGACACGCTAAATTCTCATTTGGTTTACATACAGATTTGCTCCAGTAGGTTTTGCTGGTGTTTATATCCAGTCCATATTTTCTACTTGTTTCCGTTATTTTGTTCCATTTAATGACTCCATTTATTGAGATGCCTTCATCAATGGCTTTTAGAGCCTCTTCAGAAATGTGTGGTGAAATTATGCACCCATGTCTCACTCCTCTTAAGATTACAAGAGAAATTAAGATTAAGAGATTAATATATTAAGAAATTATGATTATCTCTTAGGATTAAGACGGAAAGATTAAGAGATAAATTTTCTATCCATCTCAATAACAATTCTGGCTATTTTTATCTCAAAATAAGAAACATGTTATGGAACTTAAATACTGATAAAGTAAAATACTTTTCTTTTTTTATTAACGTCTAAGATTTTTTACGGTTCCACGATAAAACAATAAGTAAAATTGTTTGTCAATTACAATGTCAGAGAGATGTAAGATCCAGTGACCAGAGCAACAGAACACAAATATTGGCTTCTTCTTCTTAGAGTACCGTCTCCCTACGGAAGTGGGCAATCATAATGGCTATTTTTATTTTTGAACTTGCTGCTCTAAACAAACCAATCGATCTGCGTTGATACCAAACACGTCGATTCTTCAACCATGAGTTCTGCCTTCGGCCAACAGATGTTCTGTCTTGAAACTTTTCCTCTATTATGAGTCTCAAAATTTCATATTTTGGTCCCCTCATCACGTGGCCTAGGTATTCCAGTTTTCTGATTTGTATAGTGGTGATTAGTTCTGTTTGTTTACCAACCCTCTCCAGTACTTATTTATTTGTAATCCTATCAGTCCATGATATTTTTAATACTCTGTGGTACAACCAGATTTCGAAAGCCTCGAAGCCCAGAAAGCTCGATTATTTTTAAATTGCATTTTTTAAAGTTCAAGTTTCAGCTCCATATAATAAGATTGAAAATATATAGCAGTGAATGGTACGTAGTCTGATCTTCAAATTTAGATTTTTGCACGTTAGGAGTGGCTTCATTCGTATCTATTCACAAATACTGATTTAATTGATATAAGGTTGAATGCTCGAGTAAATGAACTTTGAAAAATAAGGCTATTATCGAACACAACTTTAATTAAATCTTGCCCAAGTACTTTCGCTTAAAATAGCATCTTCGGGGCATTTCGTCAAATATGAGCTATCCAGCAATCGTAAAATGTGAAAAACTATGAGTAATAACATAAAATTGTACAAAACACTACACTAAAATAAGGACAAACAGTTTAAAATTACTTAAAAGATTCTATGCACTACAGTCTTTGTCAGTGTCAGGATGGAGAATGTCCAAATATAAGATCTTCTAAATCGTTTAAATATTTAGTGGAGAATGAGATGAGCCTATGACAACTGTAAAATTATAAAGGTATTATTGACGAGAATAGTATGTGGCCTGATCGGGAATTTTTGGAAGTGGTAGATTTTTTTGGCACGCGAATGACACTGTTACCGTTTTGTCATGTCCTTCTCCTAGCAAACGATAAAATGCTTTAGCCCTTAATTTATAAATGCGGTGTTGTGTTATAAGCTCCTGTTTTTTCGTTTTTTATTGTTCTGCTTTTATTGTCTCTCCAAGTTGCAAGCATGTTGAGAAAACATCCTGTCGTGGACTACCAAAACCAATATTGAGGCGAGTATTGAAAATGTTACCTAACGTGCCTTCTTTCACTACAAGGTCTGCTGGAGCTTGTTCATTATACATTTTAAATAACTTTTCTTATATTCGAATCAGAATGTAGATATTGTCGTACTTTTATTGTATTACGACAGTAATGCATTTCTAGTGGTTTAAAACCGATGATGAAATTTTCCACAGTTTCCCATCTTGATGAATAAAGTAACTTTTTCCTATCTCCTCCACAATTTTCTTTGGCCATCGAACTCGTATTAAAATGTCTTCTTGCAACACCCTGTACACGAGAACTCTTTATCTTTAAAATACCCAAAAATGCAGAACTACCTACAGGAACTTTATTTACATTTCGCGAAATAAAATAATTAATAGTGAATGCTCTCGGGTATCTAGTATTATTCCTTGGTCGACTCCTCCTTGTAGCTGTGGCCAAAATGTTTTTAAGAATAAAATTATTTTGTTCAATTTTAGACACAGTATTATAAAATTTTTTGTGAAAAAAGAACACATCATTGGAATTTAAATTTGCACATTGCAATTTAATTTAATAGTGTCCGCATCGTTGTCTCATCGGTAGGCACGGAGCAGAGTTCCTAAAACAAAATAAAATTATGAAGTTAAGATATTAATTAAGGGGAAAGACGCAAAATGTCGCCTGTCAAAATTTTCAATATGTTTTAAATGTAGGTATTAATTTTTTTCGAATCCTAAGGAAACTAATAAGTATTTTTAAAAACTGTAAACGCAAAATGAAAGACTACGTTATCACCGAAGTTCGAAATTCCCTTAGAATGAATAAATAGTTTCTTTCGAATGAAATATTTTTATGAAGAAAGGCAGCAAATATTTGATTTCACGCAAACAAATCCTATGTATCTCTTGATACGTATTTCGACCTAATAGGTCTCGTCAGAAGATCTATTCATAGGAGTCCTCAACGTGAAAAATCAATATTTTCTGCCTTTTAAGAAGCAACAATAACATGGCTTCAATACGGACGCACTAGCGACATCTAATTACAACAATCGTAAAATAGTTTCGAAACACAATTCAGATTTCTGCTTTATAATCTGAGCCTTCTAAAAATTGCAAGGCAAACAGACGTTGATAAAAGATGTTAAAAGATTAGATTAGATGTCGCTAGTGCGTCCGTATTGAAGCCATGTTATTGTTGCTTCTTAAAAGGCAGAAAATATTGATTTTTCACGTTGAGGACTCCTATGAATAGCTCTTCTGACGAGACCTATTAGGTCGAAATACATATCAAGAGACACATAGGATTTGTTTGCGTGAAATCAAATATTTGCTGCCTTTTTTCATTTTATTCGGATTTACTCTGTGTGAGTACTAGAAGCACAATTCGCTAAGGATTTCTGCTTAGTTGTAAAAGACATGTCGTGGAATGCAAATTTTAGATTCCCCATGTCTCTTTTAACATCTTTTATCAACGTCTGTTTGCCTTGCAATTTTAGAAGGCTTAGATTATAAAGCAGAAATCTTAATTGTGTTTCGAAACTATTTTACGATTGTTGTAATTAGATGTCGCTAGTGCGTCCGTATTAAAGCAATGTTATTATTGCTTCTTAAAAGGCAGAAAATATTAATTTTTCACGTTGAGGACTTCTATGAATAGCTCTTCTGACGAGACCTATTAGGCCGAAATACGTATCAAGAGATACATAGGATTTGTTTGCGTAAAATCGAATATTTGCTGCCTTTCTTCATTTTATTCGGATTTACTCTGTGTGAGTACTAGAAGCACAATTCGCTAAGGATTTCTGCTTAGTTGTAAAAAACATGTCGTGGAATGCAAATTTTAGATTCTCCATGTCTCTTTTAACATCTTTTATTAACGTCTGTTTGCCTTGCAATTTTTAGAAGGCTCAGATTATAAAGTAGAAATCTGAATTATATTTCGAAACTATTTTACGTTTGTTGAAATATTTTTAATTAAAAATCACACTAAATTTTCTTTTTTATTATCACTTCTGTAACCTATTAAAATAAACATTATAGAAGTTTTCAGGGACTTCGAAATTTGATATTAAAATATATATATATATATATATATATATAATATATATATATATATATATATATATATATATATATATAATTTTCTATTCATTTTAAGCTATGGCGTTATTCTATGGAAAACTCTTGCAATGCCCTAACAATATTTAAACAACAAAAAACAAAAAAACCATAAAAATTATTGCAAAAGTTGGTTACATGAAATCTTGCAAAACGTTGTTTATTAAGTATAAGATAATGCTCTTTCCAACATTATGACTATACAGCGTTAATGTCGAAATACATAAAAATGCTGATATTTTAATTAAACAATATAACTTACATAGCTATAGCACGAGAGGTGCAAATCAGAACAATTAAGTATCGTTTGAGTCAATCACAAAAAACTCAATTGACTATAATATAATATACAATATTCTACCTAAGGATTTAAAACAACTTTTAATGAATAAATTTAAAGTAAGTCTGAAAAGATACCTTTTGAGATTTGCTTTTTATTCTGTTAGTAAATACTTTGATCACTTCAAGGCAGTAACATGAACATGGATGTACTCACTATGTTAGTATAAATCTTTTTTTTTTTTTATTTAGAATTTCCGCATCAACCATAAAAGGTTATTAGCGGGTTTTACAGATTTTACAGTTGTTATTACAAATACAAATTTACTAATTACAAATTTCGTATTAAATTACACATACTTGATAAATTACAAATTACAAAGAGATACATATAATATAACTTAAATTTTGTGTAGTAAACGTATGTCGTTAAGGAATTTGATTGTATTAGATATATTACTGTTTAAAAATATCTTTAAGTTTCTTTGCTTCTTCTGGTACGTTGTTGATGGCTCTTTCGTAGGAATAAAGAGGACATTCAATCAATACATGTTGAACAGTTATTGGACATTCACAATAGGAACATTCAGGTGGTAGTTCTTTTGTTATGAGATGCTGGTCAGTTTACGCTGTGTGTCCAATTCTTAGTCGGTTTATAATCACTTGTTGCCTTCTGTTTTCTGGAAATTGTAGTTTAGTGCCAATCCTAGTTTTCACGTTTTTAAGGTTAGCCTTAGTAGAATTCCACATTTGTTGCCAATTTTTAGTATAAATCTTATTTTGTATACTTTATGTTTTATTTTATGGTATTTTCATCTTCTATTGTATTTTATGTATGTTATATATTATAATATTTTTTACTTATGAATATATATATATATATATATATATATATATATATATATATATATATAATATATATATATATATATATATATATATAATTGACTTGCTACAAACAAATGTAAAATTTGTAAACGTAGTTAAGTAAATATTGAATCTTAAATCATTAGAATATTAGTAATAGAATTTTTTTTAAGGAAAAATGTATTGATATGGCTTTTGTGCCAGGGGGTATAACAAAAATGTGCTATTAGCAACAAAAAATTATCATCAGCAATTCCCAGATAGACCACAACCAAGAAGAGAAGATTCTGATCAACCAAATCTGATTAAAGAAAAAATATTTTAAATGAAATAAAAGAATTTAAAATGAAATCTTTAATATCATTAAGAATCCGCATATTCATCATCATTCTGGCTTTACAACCCTGTGTGGGTCCTAGCCTCCTCAAAAATTTCTCTCCAGTCGTCCTTGGCCTTTCTTTGCCAAGAACGTATTCATATATTTCTCACGTCGTCCTCGACGTTATCCATGAACCTTGTTTTGAGTCTTTCTCTTCTTCTCTGACCAATGGGTCTATCAAGGAGAGTTTTTCTAGCTGGGTCATTTTGTTCCATCCTCACTACATGTCCCATTTACCTCCGACGTCCTATCTTAATATATTTTACCATATCAGGTTCCTGGTATATTTTATAAAGTTCGAAGTTCTATCGTCTTCTCCACACTCCATTGTTATTCACTGCTCCATAGATTCGCCTTAGTACTTTTCTTTTAAAACATCCTAACATGTTTTCATTATAATTTGTTATAGTCCAGGTCTGTGAAACTATTAGGACTGGGCGTATTATTGTTTTGTAGAGTTTTATTTTTGCATTTTTGGTATAATTGTGGAAATATGGAGCTAGGAGAACTGATTGATTTAAGAAGAATTGAGCCCAAAATAGCATCTGTTGGCCGTACAAATTCTGCTGTTTATCTCTGCCGTAGTATTATTTTCAGTGTTAAGGAGCGCTCCAAGGTATACAAATTTCTTTAACTGTTTCGATGACGTCGTTTTCTTCTATAACAAGTAGTAGTCGTAAGATTTGTGGTTGCGTGCTTATTTTCAGATACTTCATTTTTTGTTGTTTACTATTAAACACATTTTGGTAGCTGATTATTTTAATGCTACATACACCTCTCGTACAGCGTTTTCCGTTCTCCCAACAATATTGATATCATCAGCATAGGCCAGGATTTCCACGGATTTATTATACATTGAACCATTGGTTGTGATTTGTGACATACGTATTACTTTTTCCAGAGCCAGGTTAAACAGTATACAGGAGAGAGGGTGACCCTGGCGCAGCCCATTATTTGCTTTAAAAGGTTCAGACAGTTTCCCCTGAATTCGTACTCTACATTCAACTTTTTCAAGAATTAGTTTTGTTAAATAAACTGATTTGGTATTTTTATCCCTTTCATTGCTATGAACATTCCTCTTGTAATCACAGAGTTATAGGCTGTATTATAGTCTATAAATATGTGATGAGCATTAATGCCATATTCTAGTGTTTTTTCAAAATTTGTTTTAGGTTAGCAATCTGATGAATTGTGCATTTACCACCTCTGAAACCAGCTTGGTATTTTCCTACTATCCGTTCTGCATATGGTGTCATATCGTGACATATTACTGTGGTAAATATTTTATACGCATTAAAAAGCGTAAATCCTCTGTGGTTGGAGCATTTAAAGATATATCATTTTTTGTGTATGGTGCAAAGTGTTCCAAAATTCCAATCATTGGCGAGGGATTTCTGTGTCCATATTTCTTTTATAAGCTGCTGTATTGCCATAATGGTAACATGGCCACCTTCTTTATATAGTTTAGCTGGGAGATTATCTATTCTGGGTGATTTGTTTCTGGCTAGTTCTTTAACTGCATCTTTAACTTTAAGAATCGTTGGTAGTTCCTCTTCCCTCTCGTCCTCTCCCTTACCTTATATCTTTCGTCTTTCAGTTTTTTTCTTCTTCCTCCATATTAAGTGCCCGGTTAAAGTATTCCACCCATCTACTCAATACATCTTTCCTTGTTGTTAATAGGTCACCATTCTGACTTCTGCATTGTCTTGTGGTTGCCTTAAATTCTTGTCTCTTGATGTTAAATCTTGTCGTTTTTCTCCTTTGTGTATCTTCTTTTCTTCTCTCGTCTTGTCTGGTAATTCTCTACAGTTGTTCTAGTTTCGTTGGTAAGCATCTGTCTGTAGCCTACATTTTTTCTTTTGTTGCATTCTTGCATTCATCGTCAAACCGATGATTTTTACGGAATCCGCATATCAGTATATTAGTACAAGGGAAAGTGCACATGATTTTTGAAGTAATTACTATTTTAATGGAAATAAGCCACAATTGAAGATTAACTTTGAGAACGATTTCTGAAGTGAAAATTGAAACGTCAATAAACTTACTTACCTTTGTTTGTGGATTATTCTCATTAAAGTAGTAACTAGGTACTTTAAAATGCCGAAAGAAAATAGCTTTAGAATGCTCTTGAAATTAGTGGTCGTAGTGAAGGAAAATTAAAAAAAAAAAAGATGCATCTATATGATGCACGGTTGCACTAAGAGCTTAATTGAAAAATTGAGAATATTCGAAACAGTTCAAAAATATAAAAATAAAGAGGGTGGTCTATTAAAAATAAAATAAGTTTGTTCCACCCTGTTAATATGGGTGGCTCTGTATATTTGAAAATTTATTAAAAGTATGGTTCTATCTATGCTGCAACTTTTACCGTATTTTTATCATATCCCTTTGGAGAAATAAGTAAATAGACTTCATGGCACTAATGCCGCGCCTTGTATATAAATTCGCAAAAAATAATTATATTAAATTTTTTATATTTAAACTAGGTGAATAATATCATAGGTTTTGCAGTAGATTTATTTTATTTAAACATTTGTATATCCCACTTTTAGTGACGACACTGATAAAAGTTTTCGCGAACAGTTGAAGGAACTCGGAAAAACAGAAACCGTAAAAAGTACGAAAACATGTTTGTAGTCGGATATAAACTGCGTCTGCAAATGAAACTTAGGTTGACACAAAAATAAAAATATGATATGCCAAGTCAGCTAACTGGATCATAAAAAGAAAGTCAGCCATTCGATGGATATTCGTTGATGCCATATTTAGAGAATTATTTTATAACAAGGCAATAGAACTTTGCATACTTTGGGCAATGTATATTTATTTTCCTTTCTCTTTCTGTTCAGTTATAAATTGCTGATTAATAATTAAACTGTATTTACTAGTAAGATTATTTTAGTTATTCCGTTTTTTATAGTATATCGCTCTTCTTGGACGCTCACTTTTCCTTCATTTCTATTGGTATCTACTGTAATATTTTTGTGGTTATCTTCTGTCTTTCGGTCTGTTAACATATATTAATGAGAAATTGTAAATCGTTTATTCCTGGCTCACTGAATACTTTACAAAACCCTAAAATGTGGTTCTAATCATCAATAACATTAAGTTTCTATACCTTTGTAAATTCCACAAGGATTGTTTTTGTTATTGATGTCCTTCTAGTGTTTTTCTGTTGCCAAACAATGTTTTTTAATAACTTTTTAGTAAACTGATGATGAAATGATTTAATTCCGAAAAGATCTTCTTTGAAGTAAAGTGTTAAGCTTTTAATTAACATTTTTTATACCTTGATACACACGAACACCACGTGCTTTGTATTCAACAGCTATACTAGCCACTCCTGGATATCTTTACTTCATTGTTTTGTTCCAGTTTCACTTTTAATTTTAATAATGTATTGATTAATTTTGACATAACCTCGATAAAAACAACAACATACTTTGAAATATGGTAAAAAATAATAAAAATTTTACTCAAACAATAACATAAGCGGAGACCGGCCCTGGCAAGGTACGGTTAATTTGTATTGATATCGTACTCCTAGTTTTTAATAAAAACAAGTGGTTTTATTAAATAGTTTTCTAAAATTAAAGGGTTTATCTACTAGATACTACTACGTAAGTTATCTATACGTAATTATTATTTTATTATTGTGAAAAGAAAAAGTCAAATAATAAATATAAACTACCGTACAATCATCTTGTAAGGTTAGCTGCTATAAGTAGCTTAAGTAGCATGCGACTGGTTTTTCACTTACCAGAGTCGGAGTAAGGCCTTCGCCGCCACACCTTAAAATGACTTCACACAATGTAAACACACCTTCCGATCTAACCAGTCCAGTAAATCAACGTTCGAATATCACAAACAGTTATGCTTCAGCCGCTTCACATTCTTTTCCGAGTAAGAACCAAGCAACTGTATTTAGTTGTATCGATAATGCTAAACTGCAGGATTATCTCATTCCTTTGGGCACAATCATCAACGCAAAAAATATTATTTTTCTATCTAGATTATCTCATAATAGAATCTGCATGTATTTGGCAAACAAGGCCGTAGTAGATAACTTAATGACACAATATGGCTCTATAGAAGTACTCGGCGAAGTGGTAACAGCAAGAAGACTTGTCTCTCCAGCAGAAAGACTAGCCTTGTCTGGAGTCTGCCCGTCAATTCCTCATCAAGTATTAGTTAAAGAATTACAGAATATCGGTTTAAAGCTTATTTCTCCAATAACATTTCTGAAAATTAGCTCGACTCTTCCCGAATATAGTCACATATTGAGCTTTCGGAGGCAAGTTATATAAGCCCTATAACATCACCAATTCCAGATTCTATTCTAATAAATTTCGACCAAACACCTTACCGCATATTTTTGTCACAAGGTACACTCACCTGCTTTATTTGCAAAAAATACAGGGCACATATCATCCCAATGCAAAAACAGTTCAGTAACGGAATCAACTCATATTGAGTCAAACAATGAAGTACCAGATCAAACAGCGTCAACAAGTATACTACACAAGGTACCAAACACCCACCAGTCATCAACTTATCCATTATCAAATCCGAGCATATCACCTACACCTACAAATCTCCATGACATACAAATTACTAATACTCCTACTCATAGCAACACTTTTAATCAACCTCATTCAGCGGCAATACCTTTTTCACAAACTTCGGAAGCAATATTTTCCAATGTATCAGCTCCTTTTCCATTAGATACAACTGCAGAAAATTCTAATAAAACTGATACATTATCACAATTTTTGAAACAACCATTTCAACCAATCTTACAAATAAAACTTCAAGCTCGACTTCTGTCACTACCAATGAGTTTGCTCCAGTACTCCCAAATGTAAACTAGCCACAGCATCTACATAAAAACTCTAATAGCAATTGCGAAAACGCAACTTCTTCCATAAAACGCAGTATTGGTGAAATCGACACGCCTCCTTCAGACTCAGCAATTTCATCAGAAAATCTGTTTGCAAAACCCAAACCCTCTAAAAAAAACCGCGCTCATCTCAAGTCCCATCTACACGGGAAACTCTTGAAAATTTCATTGATAATCATACCGCACCATTCGTTTTAAATTTCCACCAATTTACTTACTGATTGATAATGTCCAAGGCTCCCCGACACTATCAGCGTCGTTAGAGAATTCACAACTGATATGGCTGGTTTACTCCATCTTTTAAAAAGCAGCTATTAATATGCAAATGATAGATCTACAAAAAGCAAGTTTACAAAACTTCAAAAGAAACTACTCAAACATTTAGGGAAAGAGATTTCTGACTTAGACAGTGACTCTTCTGTAGACAATTGTCTACAGAATTGTCTAATTGTTAAAAAAAAATACCTTAACCTTAAAACATAAACATTCATAGTAAATATCATAATAGTTTGATAATTATACCTCACAAATTTACGAATAACAACTTATAACAACCGCGCAAAAGAAATGTTCATAACCAAAAAACCTTATTTATTCTTCAAAAAATTAGAAAACCTATACTTCTAACTTCTTATGTGACAAATATATACAAAATAGAAATGATTAGAAATGTTTTTAAAATCCTTGCCCGTTGTGACGTTAAAACTTAGGTAGTCCATTGTCACAAACGGAGTTAAATTTTTATTACTAAAGTAAAAATATTTTTAAATAGTTTTATATGTTCGAATGAATTCATTTAACTAGGCAGTTAGGTAGTTTATGTTTTTTTGTTATAAAAAATTACCGCCATATTTACTGACGTTTTAAACTTGAAACTGAACCTCTAGTTATTACAATAATTATTTCCAATAATTATTTACCTATTTAGCGTTACATTAAGGTTGATTCTCAACAGCAAAATAGTCAATATATCCAAAACTATCTAAAATAGTATCAGATAACATAGAAAGTTATTCTATGAATAACCTTTTAGTCTTGATAATATCAAATTTTCAGTCATTATAAAATCGATGACTACCTAGTTTAGGTACATTTTGTTTGGGTATGGATTTTTCAATTTTCCCAATGTTCTATTTTATATCAATGATTCAATTATTTGAATTTCTTATTGGTCCAATCTAAAAATTATTTTCCATTTAAAATTTTTCGAACTCGCACAAATTTGTTGCATTCCGACAAAAACAAAGGTCCATTACAATGAATCTAACCGTGTGCGCTTTTATATGCAAATTTAAGCCGATTTAATGTACATTTGATTAAAAATTGTACGGGATTTTTATTGAACTGTATTGAAGTATGCGTTTTTAAATTAATGGATAGTCGTTCATGCAAATTGGAGGTTTTATTTATTAAAAAGAACCCTATTTCCAGATATTACTATAAATTACTATCGATTATATAGTTGCCAATACCAAATGAGAACAAATGCCGAGGTCAAACAAATGTATAGTGCTAGCGACGTAGTCCAAGAGATTAAATCCCAACATCTAAGATGGGCTGGCCATGTTCATAGGCTCCCTAATAACCGCCTTACCAAGTTAATCTGGGAAGAAGTCCCGACAGGGAGAAGGCCCTTAGGACGTCCACGAATGCGATGGAGAGATAATATATGATTTGAGAAAAATGGGGCTACCCACTGACTTAAACATCATGGACGACCGTTCGAGATGGAAGCAGGATGCAGTCAGCTAAGACCCACCCCGGGTTGTAGTGCTACCAGAAGAAGAAGAAGATTATATAGTTGAGAGAGGACTAGAGCTTGGGCAGTAGTTTATATTTAGATATTTTTATCCAATATTTTAGTTTTTTACTTTCCTAAAATTATTGATTCATTAATGACATTTTGTATGAAATATCTTTTAAATAATTGATGGATTCGACCGTTACTTGTTGGAAATTCATTTTATGTAACACTAAAACACTGAAAACTTTGTTTTCAAACTTCCACAAAATTTATTTTAAATCTTATCACTACAGCTGTTTCGGCTGATTGCCCTTCTCAAGATGAAATAGGTTGAGGAGGGGAGAACTGTTTGTCTCAAGTTGGTCATTCAGAATTATATCTGTATTTTTTAATTTGTTGATTTCTATAGACTCTATGGATCTATTTCCATAGATTTTGAATGTGAAGAATTTTAAATTTGTCATTAAAAGAATGATTATGATCTAGAAGGTGAAGTGCGTATGTCGAATATGTTTTTCTATTCTTGAAAGCCCTTTTATGTTCTGCTATTCATTTATCGAAGTTTCTACCAGTTTGACCGATTGGGAAGTTTTGGGCAGTCGCCACATTGAAGTTTGTACACACCACTATTTAAGTGTTTTTAATTTTGGCTCTTGTTATTTTTAATATATTTGCCTAGGTTGTTATTTGTTCGGAAAGCTGGTGTTATTCGTTTCTTTTTTATGTGTTTGGAAATTTTTGTTGTTATTTTGCCTGTATATGTAATCGAGCAAAAGGTACTGGGTTTTTTCTTGGTGGTGGAAATACAAATTTCAGGGCTTTCTTGTGTAGTTTTTGATTTAACATTTTATTAATTGTTTTTTCGTTGTCTCCGTTGTTTACTGCTATTTGCTTAATTATATTTAATTCTATCTCAAAGTTGTATTTTAATATCGGAATTTCTGTTAATATATGTAATATACTATGATAAGCTGCCAGTTTATGTTGTGTTGGATGGGATGATGAATTGTGTATAGTCGTGTCAGTATGGGTAAGTTTATGAAATATGGAGAAGTCATGTTTGTTTTGAAGTCTGCTAATTTTTAAATCTAAAAAATTTATGGATTAATTTTGTTTTGTTTCTATTGTAAATTCAATATGACTATGAAGTGAATTAATATACGATAAAAATTGGTCGAGTTGCCTGTTAGTTCCTGTGAAACATACCAGTACGTCGTCTACGTATCTCCACCAATATAAAAAACTGTTTGAATACGGGATGTTTTGAAATCTTTGTCTCTAGATGATCCATAAAAATATCAGGACTTATAGTGGGTAATCCTCTAAGCCCATTGCTATCAGATATTTTTATGAATCAAGATTTATAAATTATAAAATTTTAAGTGGTATACAGCGATAATTAAAAGATTATGCTTAAAGAGGAAGTGCTTTTAAATAATTTAGGTACAGAAAAAATGTCATTTTAATTTGGTTGTAATAATTAAAAGTTATATTTAAATTTAGATTCATGGCCTTTTAATGATGTGTCAGTAGGTGCAATAATTTTTAATTTCATTTCTAATTTACCTTATTCAATATACCAACAAATGCAAAAGTATTTTTTTATTTACTTTTTACTTTAAATGTATTATTTAATTATTAGAGGGCCATGAATCTAAACTTGGACATAATTTTTTACACCTACAGCATTTTAAAATTACATTTTCTTGAATATCTAAATTTAAAATAACTTTCTTTAGTATTAATTAATAATTTTGATTTTCCCCATCTACCACTTAATATTTTATAAGATTATTTATTAATGATTTCTATGTGATGCATAACCTTTACTAAAGAATAATTTTTTTTTCATGAAATTATTAATAAAGAAATTTCCTATTTGTTGCCAACTTTTTCAGATACGAAACGGAAAACTTAAAAATAACAAGTCAACATGAATAAATATAAACCTTTTAAAACTAGTAAATCGGTGCTCACCGGAGGGACCGCAGACGTTCGGATACAATTAACGTCTCTTTGTAAAGACAATGAAGTCGACTTTACTCAACACAACATTACACATTACTCCCCTGAGTAAGCGATTAGTTATAGTCTAAAAAAATCATTATAAAATTGACTGACCAGTTGGTTGTGAAAACTAGTGCCAGTAAAACACAAAACACACACAAAAAACGAGTATAAATATTACATCACATAGATATTATGTCAAATCTGTGTCACTATCACTGTCGTCTTTTAAATTGATGATAATATTTTGTATATTATGTGTAGGAAAAATATGAATTCTGAGCTTTCATACGTGAGACTGCATTTTTCCAACTATTCGCATCAATTTCATGTACTTGCCATTCAATTAGATGCAGGACAGATGCAATTAAATATGACGAAGTATTATTTCTTTGAACTCTTGACTTACCTACGTTGATGCCACATACGTTTGATTGGATTAAATACACAGTAATATGGCGGAAGTCTTAACATCGTTTGACCCATATTTTCGGCATAATTATCACAAAAGTATTCTTTTTCTTCTTCTTCTTCTTCTACTTTTTGTAGATCTTTCGATCTGTTTAATTCTGAAGCTGCCTCTGGTTAATTTCTTGGGAGGTAGATTGCCAACTATCCCTCCATCTTTTAGGTGGTCTTCCGGGGGGTCTTGAACCAGGCGGATTGTTTTCTAGGGCAATTTTTGGGAGTCTATTCTCATCCATTCGTCTTACATGGTTGTACCACATTCTCTTGCGCTGTCTTCCCCATCTTACAATATCTTGAATTTTGCACTGCTCTCTAATGTTTGTATTTCTCACTCTGCCCCTTCTTGTTTTCCCCATTATTGTTCTTAGGGTTTTCATTTCGGCAACCCTTAGCATCTGTTTCGTTTTGTTGGTATCTTCGCGCACTTCTATGCCATATGTGATGATCGGTCGTATGCAAGTCTTATAGATTCTAATTTTACTATCTGTGCGCATATACGGATTAGACCAGACTATCTCCCGCAGACATCCTGACAGTGCAGATGCTTTGTTGATCTGACTCCTCAGGTCCTTTACTGGGTCATGGGTGCTTGATATATCTATGCCCAGATATCTGAATTGCATCACCTGTTCTATGGGGTATTCTTTTTCAATGTGAAATATTTTAAAATGTCCAATAAATCCTTCTTAGTATTACCAAAGAGAAAATAAATATATTTGTCATATAAGTAATTTTGTATTGATATTTTATTTTAAAGAAATACAACGAATAATTAAGGAAAAAATCAAAACAGCTAAGGAAATCTATTTGATGAAGCAATGTAAAGAGATAGAAGAACTAGAAACTAAATTATGAGAAATATGCACAAAAAAATTAGAGAAGTGACTTGAATGGGTCAAAATAGACAGCAAGGACACATAAAAGACAAAAAAGAAGTACTACTAATAGATTTACCAGAGAAATTAAGACAATGGGAAGAGTACGTTAGAGAACTTTTCCAATATGAAAGAAGTGAAATGCAGAAAATACAAGAATTAAATCCTTTCAATCAAACATTCTATCAACAACGCTAAAGAGAATAAGGCAGCTGGATTAGATGAAATACCTGTAGAACTGTTAAAACTAGTGAAAGAGGATAACTAGGAAGTATTGGCAGATTTATTCAACATGATTTACGATACGGCAATAATACCAAAAGAGTGGCTGAAGTCAGCATTTATACCCATCTCTTAAAGAACAAGCAGCAAAAGAGGGCTCTGATTATCGAACACTGGGCCTTATTAGTCGTATTTTAAAAGTACTGTTAAAAGTAATACATAAGAGAATATACGAAAGGCTAGAGGAGGATATTAGCGAGATGCGTTCGGTTTCCGTAATGGAATGGGTAATCGAGAAGGACTATTTGCCATCAACATATTGATTCAGCGATGTCCGGATGTAAACGTTGATCTACACTTGTGCTTTGTTGACTACGAAAAAGCTTTCGATAAAGTAAGACACGAAAAACTAATATCAATACTTATAAACAAGCGCATTGACAGTAAAATCATAAATATAGTGCAAACATTATATTGGAACCAAAGTGCCATAGTTCAAATTGAAGGGCAACACTCAGAGAAACGAAGATCTGTAGAGGGGTTAGACTTCTTCTTTAAGTTCCATCTTCTATCGAAGGTTGGAAATCATCATGGCTATGCGGACTCTGTTGACTGCCGCTCTAAAAAAGTTCTGCACTACTGCATTCAAACCATTCCCTTAAGTTCTTAAGCCAGGATATTCTTCGTCTTCCCACATTTCGCTTTCCTCGGATTTTGCCCTGCATAATAAGTTGTAATAATGCGTATTTTTGCCCTCTCATCATATGTCCCAAGTACTCAAGTTAAGGGTTAGACAGGGATGTGTTTTATCTCCATTTTTGTTTAACTTATATTCTGAATAAATTTTCCAAAACACGATTAATACTATCGAAGCGTGAATCACCGTTAACGAAAAATTAATTAACAACTTACGACATGCAGACGACACAGGGATCATAACAACGAGTATAGAGGATCTACAACATCTTATCGAAAGCTTGAGTATGAATAGTGTGAAGATGGTAATTACTACAAACGCTTAAAAAAGTACATGCTAATTACAAAAAGACATCTATTGACAATCAATGGTAACGTGATAGAACAAGTAGAAAAAATAGCCATTATGATTGTGAAACTCCGTAGAGAAACGACACTCTAAGAAGAAGATTGTTATTTTCTTATCGCTTGAACTGGGAATTTTATTTAATTGCCTGCTATGATATGTTGCATTGTTCATAACTATAACACTATTGTTAGTTAGGGGATGTTAGGTATTAACTTATTTTTAAAACAGTCTTCAAATATATCTAATCTTGTTTTGTCATGGTAATCGAGACATGAATCACTGATATTTTTGGCTGATAGAGATAAGATATTGGGAACTCATCCATCGACTGATCCAGCATGGAATATTGTTATTATTTTTCCTCATATTAGAAGGCGCTTTTATCGAACAATATTGACTATTATCTACCCAACCTTTAAATGGCGTATCGTACGTATCAAACCACGTTTTATCTAGATAAATAATAGGTCGATTCTCTCGATGATACTTTTTTCGCCAAATCCGTAAAATATAAAATTCCAAATTACCAGTCTTTTATCTACTTTTTTGTATTTGAAACCTATACGTTGCAAACACCCGTACTTTTGTACCGCACTTAATTTTAGTGCTGTCGACGTGAAGGCTGCCAAATAATATCTAGTGGGTGTACAATTTGTTCTTCATATAATGCATACACTTTGCGACGAATAAGATCTTCATTTGCACGATCGAGTTTTCGAGAAATACTGTTATTAAGTCTTGTTAATAATGGTATAATAGGATTACTTACAATTTTTCTGACTGTGGATAATGGCTTTTTAGTCAAAGTTGCCGTTTCATGTAAGACTGCGTTACTCTTCATGTTCTTTTCGACAAGAGTTTGAAAAACATTCCCAATAATTTGTTTTGCATCAGTAGATAAATGTATTCGTTGGCGGTGTTCAGGTTCTAATACTTAAATGAGATCGCCTATTTGCCGATTTGGTTCTGTTTCATTAACTGGCGAAATTGCCCTATTCTCCTCTGGACTCCAAATACGCCACATTGTTTCATACAATAAAGGTAAATTTGACTTACGTGAATTCACCGGTAAGTATACACACTCTAAATTTAAAAATAAACACTTTTATAACAATACTCAACTAATTTTTTGCACAAACTGAACACTCAAACGACTTTACAACCAATTCCATCGAAAGCAGACTTTTAAGTGTTAGTTTGTAATCGTACGGTTCTCTTCAAATTAAAAAAACAATTAACGATAAATAACTGCTAGAAAGTTATATAACTTCCAAGTAATTTATTAATAGGTCAATTTAGTTAAACGTTTACTCATCATAACTGTATATGCGGGTTTGTCAGTTGGAATGTGCTGTTTGAGATATTACTCGTTTTCCCAAATCTTATTAATTTCCTCGGCCAGTCCACTGAATTTGACTAAATTAAGATCTTCATAGTTTTGGGCGCATTTTCTTCGTTGAGATTTAAAGTATTGAATAATAAATGAATACAATAATTGGGGGAAATTTGTATGTTTATAAACAGAGTTTTTTGATATTACGGTTGAATGATTAAAATAACTTTTATAATAAGACCCTAAATTTCTAGATACAGTATATTTAGTGGTTATTTTTATTCCGCTTATCCGCTTATTTAGTCTCATTTTGTATGAGCAACTGAACAATCTGAAAATTAAACTAATTACTTTTAATAGAAAAGATAATTTTACAACTTCCACAAAGTTATTGTGAAAAATATTCCAGAAAAGCAATAAAATGGAGATTATTATGAAATATTACATGAAGCTTATATACATAGAAATTACTTAATCAGGTTTTAACAACAAAATATAGATTAACAAAAATATCACTCAAAATGGTGGTGATATCCTTATCAAGATTGTAACGTCTATCTTCAACCCACATGTGAGCTACGTAATAAACCAAATATACTCGAAATTAATTTTAGCGCCTAGTTACTGATTTAATGAACGTCTAACACGGTTATTTTCCGTGGAAGCTTATTACAAATGTTAATTCGTGTGTTACAAACATGCTAAAATTAAAATTGTGGCACATATTACCAGGAGGATATAAAGAGATATTTTTTGTTAAAAATCTGCTTCTGTAGGTGTAGGTGTCAATATTCCATTTGTATTACTAAATGTATAGATCGCTATACACATACAGTGTGTCAATTTTAAAACTTACAATGGGCTATATCTCACGAACAAAAGCTTATGTTGAAAAATGCTTGTAACCGTTTCTAGGATAGTAAGGGGGAACTAAAATGATATGAAAGATAACTCACCCCCATCAACCCCTAGTCACCATGCACCACAACCAAAAAAGTTTAAGTCGATAGGATATACCGTTTTCTATATTTGTTTCACTAGACTTTGACCTGTCAACCAAAACATAACTCACGTTTTTCATTGTTAAATTGAGGCCATCCCCGGAAAAAGGGCACATATGCCAAATGGCGTATTGAAAATTTAACAAGTATTTCGAAAACAACGATTAAAACTTTGAACTTTATTAAAAGCTAAAATACAAGTATTTTATTTAAACTAAAGTTACAATGAGATGTTTCAAAAATATAGACACATTTTTATGTAAATATAATTTTTTTACAATAGCTTGTCATGGGCCCTTTTTTCACAGATCATTTGCGTAAGTATAACATAAGTTTAAGAAAATCTTTATTTGACAAATGAAGTAAAACTTAAACATTAAAACAAGTTATTATTATACAAAGAAAGTTATACAAAAACTTCTTCGAGTATCCAGCATACCCATTGTTCATCTTCTTGGCACAAAAAACGAAAACAGATCTCTCACGTCTTTTTCCTTCACCGTCTTTATTCCAACCACTAGGACAGTTTGAAGAGCAATGTTTGTGTTTATATTTCTTCCTTTTGTGCATCATTCCAATTGTGCATGGTATGTAATTTTCCATGTATGTTTGAGAATAAGAAAATTTTCCGTTTTTTTGTATGTCATTTGTACATACTATTGAATGCTGAAAACAAGTCCCTTTGTTTTTGGCTTATTTAGAAAGAGTTCTTTCAAACTTTCAGTCCAATTTTTAAATAGCGTTATGTCCATGACGACATTAAACAAAGATGGATTTTTCCGACAATGCACTATTGCTTCCAAATATGGCTTTTCCATCCCTATGTATTCCTTTTTTTTTAAGATGACTTTACCAGCCCAAAATTGCGTTCGCACTGGTTAAATGGCCACGAACCGGAAATATATGTCGAATATTGACGTTAAACTTGTGTGCTAGCCACATTCCAAATTTTACCATTGAAATGTTCTTATTTTGTCCTCCGCATACATCCGACAAAATACGATTTCAGTGACATCACTATTAATTTTTTGCACAAGCAGTCATAGACGAATGAAATAACACAATCGGCGCCTTTTTTCCTTGTCCTTCCATAAATGTATACATAAAAGACGATCTATCATTGTGAATATGTATATTAAATAGATAACACCAATGTAGACGTTTATAAAACTGCACTGTTACATTCAGTTTCAGAACTGGTAGATTTTGTCCATAGTCAAATTCAATAACAAGGCAAATACTGTAAGTTTTACTTCTTTTTATCAGATTCCTTCCCATTGCTATCTGTCGCTTTACTTTCACATTGTGAAGGCGATAGGAAATTGCACAGGCATCGTTAGGATTAATGATAGTTTTTGTTTACATTCTGTGCAGAAATCACATATATCTGCTTTGGGATTGTTGAAACTGTATAAACGCAGTGATTTAAAATACTGACAGTAGGTATGTTTTGTATTTCATCTTTAGATTTGTGCATGTCTTTTCTTAATATTTAATTCGAAATTCTCAAAATATTTTAGTTAGGACTTGTGTTGGGAATAATGACTTTTCTTAAACGGGATAGTTTTCAAATGCTTTTTAAGCAAGTCATGAATGTTGGAAGCCAATTTGTGGGGTCTGTTGCATGTGACCCTTGCTTTTCTGTAAAGAAATCCCCCTTAATTACCTTCTTTTGTACTACACGAATGCGCTTTCACAGATACTTGAAAAAGATTTTGGATCATGGTCCGACATATTTTTATTCTGTCACCCTTTTGAGACACGAAATATTCCCATCTATAGGCTCGTAAAACTTTTGGATTATTCTTGAGTCGTTTACAGTCCATATTAAGTTTTTTCATACACTGAGCTAACAAAGAGTCCTGTTGAGGCTTTGCCTGTAAATAAAAGTGTTGAAATAAATCTTTTTGACATCGACACTTAAACGGGTAAAACATTTGTCCAGGCAGCATTTTATGATTAACTGAATTGACTTAGCTGCAATATCGCCACTGCCGAGGTGACGTATATTTTACCTGATTGCCTTTTAACTTTTTTTTTCCCGCGTCACATTAATCTTCTTACATGTTGTCAGTTTTTGTTTAACTACCTCTTAATCAGAATCCATTTTTAAAGCTCAATAAACACACTTACGTTAACGACAAGCAAAAGAACAATGGAACCGAACACATCTTTGTTAAAATGGTAGTTAAATGTTTTGTTTATCGAATGACACAGGTTTGAGACATTGTTGCCAAACTTGGTCGAAATGAGCTTTACATCATGGCTGATCGATTTAAACGATCTGCGGAAAAACGGCCCATAGACATATGGGCCCATTTTACGGGTATGGCTTCAATTATGGTCAGTTGGTGAAGTGTATGTTTTAGTTTTTTACTTTGCAACATTCAAATATAATAGTTTCAATTCAACAAAGATTGTTTTTACTAACGATAAATACGCTGATATGCTTTAGTTTATACCGAAATGAAATGTAACGCTCGAACAGCACAACGTAGACATCCTGAAAATTTTCCCAATCTTGTTTCCCCCAACTAAATTTTCACAGGTATTTATCAACGGTTAAGAGAAACAGCTTCAGTGGTTCCAAAAATAATAAAAGAGATGAAGACGAAGGAAAGTTGAGGAAAATCCAGAAATTAGCGTTTGATAACTATTTGCTATGTATCTCACAATTTTAAAATCTTTCGTGGGAAATATCTTATAAAACAAAAATTTATATCTTTTTATTTTACAAAGGTACAAGTACTGCTACAGGGAGAGTTTCCTGCTTATAAAGAATTCGATAGATGGTAACATCTGGAAAATCAAAATGACAATTTTTGTTTCAGGTACATTTTGTTTTCCACAAAGTTATATTCACAAAAAATAAAATTTTATTGTGCATAATGCACAATATAATTTATATGTTGGTGGCAATTTCCACGTTATTTAAGAATTTAAGCATCAGCATAGGTGTAGGAAAACCAACTAATTCACATGTTAGCCCTTATTAGTAAAAATAACCAGACATCCTTTGACGCCTCTCATACACCCGCTCATCCTTTGTCCCTTTGCCCAAGCTGTCGCATAAAGTCAGTCGAATTAAGTAGCTTAAGTCAAGAAGTCGCTAAAGAAGTTATTCTATCTCCTCGTTTCTCTCTCTCTCTCTCTCTCTCTCTCACCCGTATCACACAACAAGATATATTACAAGTTATATTATAAGTTAGTTTAGTGTTGCAAGGTGTATATGTAAAGTATTGTGCAAGCAAATAAAGCAAAGATAAAAAGGTGTAAGTGTATAATTTCACCCCCACAAGAGTAATAAAACGAATCAGCAACCCACGCTTAAATCCTGTAACAAATCAAGACAGGTCACCATGAGGGTTTTGGTGCTCTCAAGGAACTTTTGGAAATAACCCCATCGTTTCTCTTTAATAGGTTTAGCATAAACGTCTGGATAGAAGTAATTAACGATTATCTACTTCGGCCTGTAAAATTGTCTGCTCGTTTTAATGGTACTGATTACTTATATTATCTCCAAAATGTTTTACCTGATTCATAAGATGATGTGCCTTTAAATATTCGGCAAAACTTATGATTTATACATGACGATTGTCCGACAAACTTAACCTTCCTACTCTCTCGAAGTAAATGTTACATTCTTTGTCTATGGGTACGGGTGGACCCAGTGGATAAAACTTATACCTATTGTGAATTAAATTTCGATTTTTTTACTAACTGGTAAAAGCTTTTGTAGTTTCATGTTATGGATGAACCAAAACTAAACACATTTTTTTGTACTAAAAAATAGAATAAGACTTTATATTCAATTAAAATTATATATTTAGTCAATGCAACTTTTACAAAAGATATTTAAATGATCATTACAAATAAACCTCTTACATGCTTGACATCTTGTACGAGATTTTCTGTCTTTTTCCCATCCGCAGTCTTTACACCTTCCACGTTTTGTACTTTCATTTGCATTTCCACTTGTTCCAGCTACTGCATGTAAATTTATTTGGATTTTTTGTGGAGCGTTTGTTGTCATTCGGGTAGTTCGGCATTTTTCTTTTAAATTATGTGCAAATTCTTTTATAAAAAACCTTCTTTTATGTAGTTTGTTTTTATTATATTGAGGATTTATATTCACATATAATACATATACGTTAATTACAGCCACATCTAAATTATTATAAAATAAGCAAAGTGGCCACCTTTTAGTTCCTCGTTTTCAGGTATAAGCTGATGTTAATTTATCTGTTGTATATACACCTTCTTTGGTTCTATTGTATTCTAAAATAAAGTCTGGTTTCTTATGTTCTTGCAATGACACTTGGTCATCTAAATTAATCGAGGACAAAAGAATTACAGATATACCCCTTTTAGGACTATATGAAACTAAAGTCATATTTCTCTGAAACCCAAAAATTGGTGATAGGGCTTCTTTACTATTATTTGGTAGAAATTCAACTGGAATAAAAGTTTTGCTCTTTCGTAATGTTTCAATTAGTGTTAGTTTATGTTTTAATAATTCAGTCGCCAAATGGTAGTCAGTAAAAAAAATATCCGTGGTTACATTTCGCCCAAAATTCTGAACATGTCGAAAAATACATCTCTGCCCTGATGTACGTCACGGGGCTGATTTCCTGCTTTTCCTGTATACACTTCTGCACAATATACATACACAGTTTTGATATCAGATAAAAGTCATAATTTAATTCTATATTTCCCACGTGGTTTTGTTGGAATATAATATCTGAAGGAACACTTACCTCTAAATGGTACAAGTTGTTCTCGATAATGTGGCCTTCATATGGAACAACCATTTTGGGAAGTTGTGCTACACATAATTCAAAAAAAAAATTCTAATTGGAGCTAACTTGTCGTGCCTCCGTTGAATAGATCTGTCCTCTTTATTATTAAATCGCAAAAAGCAGCTGATGTTACAAAATCATTTCAGAGACATAGTAGCTCTAAAAAATGGCCTTCCATCAGAATTGCTAAAAAGTTCCTGCAGAAATTCTCCGGAACCTTTATAAACACCAGCTAGAAGAAGTAAACCTTAAATAAATATGTAAAATTTCAGGTTAATTTATTTTATAACTGTAATGAAAGTATTTACCTATAAAAGCTTCCAACTCTTCCAGTGATAGTTCTTTTACAATTAACATTATTTCATTACATATGCAACCACGTTCTCTGTTAGTTACCACTAAGAATAAATTGAGCATTTCATCAGTGAAAAACAATCTCATTAAAGATATTGGCCCATCGGTAATTCGTTGAGTGGCATATCTGGCCATCTAACGCAATAAGTTGAAGTTTAGTAAGAAAATATGTTTAGCACTTGAGCCACCACTTACCTTACACGTGACTGATGTGGTGGATATTTTTTCCAAACTGTCCCGTCGCATGCAGTATATTGTAAATCTTTTTGTTCAGGAATTTCTATTTTATTTTCCGAATTTTCGATTTCACCCTTGGCATCATCAACCGTAGATACATGATCTTCTTTAGAAAATTCTTTATCCACTAACTCTTTATCACTAGTGACGGTTTCTCAATTGGTAGATTCATCTTCATTTTCTAAATCTTCTTCAAAGATTTTTTCTAATTCCTCTTTCGTCAGTCCTCTCCTGTAGCCCATTTTTAGCAAGCGCTTATTATTCTGTTTTTCAAAATGATTATACACCATACTCTCAACTCTAAACTTCGAACGATCAAGTCTGGTACAACATTAAAGATACTCGACAATCGCTTCCAAAAATAGAACCCATAAAATCTAATCACCTTTCTCAGAAAAATAACCGAATTAAGCATTACGTAATTTGGAAACTCTTCTTTCTGGGTACAGGTAGACCCATAAACAACAGATGTGTTTCTTTCATTTAAAAAAAAACCAAACTAATATTTCAAAACGCAAATACGTTAACTTTCATATAAACCTTATCTTATATCGTGAAACATCACGTCCCAAATTTACGATATTCTAAATATATAACATTTGAATTTAACTACTGGGTCGAGGCGTACCCAGAGACAATACAAAGATTAAGCAAGAATGTATGAGACTTTCTTAATAATAACTACGAAGACCACTGGATTGAAAGAGGTGGTCCACCTGCTTAGCCAGTGAGGTCACCAGATTTTAATCTTTGCGATTATTGTGTCTGTAAAAGCATGTGTTTATTTCGTTCCGATATAAAATCGTGCACAACTTTGGTTAACGATACAATATGCTTGCAACTAATTTAGAAATAATCTTTTAATTTTTGCAAAAATCGGCATGCTTTAAGCAAAAGGGCAAATGTATGCATATAGACAAATCTCATCACATAGCATCTTTTGTAACTATCTACTTTGGATACTTGTTCTTTTATGTTGGTTAAGTTCCATTATAATAAATACTTCGGTTTTAAAATCCTCTAAATAAAATTATGTTTTAATTTGATTTTCTACTTCTTTTTTTATACTTTTTTCTTACAAATTTTGTGCTGCATTTATTTAATTAATAGATATGCCATGACCAAATAACGAAAAATTTTCAAATTGATTTTTCCAGAAAATGGTGTATCTCACCCACCTAAAATAAAAGTACTTTTAAGTACTAAAATACCTGAAAATTTAATAATTTAGTATCTAGTGTGAACAACGAGCCCGAAAATTCCAGGACATGGCCCGAATTACGACGTTGAACAAGGCTTCCGGGCCATCCGAATTTTTAACATTTCAGTAAAATTCTATTTTAAAATTTTAAATACGTTATTTTTCTAAGGGAAAATTTTGTTGGGAGTAAAAATGTCGAAAATTTCTAGAGGGTAATACTAATACCACATCCAAAACGCATGCATTTTATTGTGGTATTTTGTTACAGGAAAACTCAAACTTTTTTTCGGTTCTGTATTTTAATTATCATCTTCGAAAAAGATTATTCAAAAACGATAACAATTCATGTATTGTATACATAACAATCATGCATCCGAGTTGTGCTGCATTCAATAATGTAATGACTGCTGATAAATGTTCTTTTTTTGTCAACTATTCTAAGTAGGTATACAAACTTCTTTATTTCATTTGAGGTATATTCTTAAGGAATAAATTATTCATTTTCAAACCGTTACTTGCTTTAAACCAAGATCAAACCTGTTGCGTTGCAATGATTATCTACGAAGGTCCGAAGCATTGTTTGGTTGACTTTACATTTTGCACACCATTCTATTGTTAATACGAAACCAAAACAAGTCAATAAAAAGCGAAAACGCTATTACACTTTTAATAAAACATTGCATAAATTTCCATTAAAAAAAAATAAAGTAACAGTGACGTAAAATGTGATACTTGTGGATCCGAATTTTTAATCGTCCACGGTGGTAGAGCGGATGTAGTGAGTCACATTAAAAGTAAAAAACACCAAAGAGATATTAGGTTTGTTCTAGCAAACAGACAAACTAAATAATACAGTCACCAGTGCTATATCCTCTCTACTCGCACTGGTCCACTATTCGCTGATGGTTTCAAACCATTTGAAAATGATGCTAGAACAAACCTCTTAGCTCCGCGTCAAGCACAAAAAAATTGACTGAATGTTTCAAGGCAACAGCAACATCGAGCAATATTAATTTAGAGACTGCAGCTCAGGAAAGTGTTTGGGCGTATCATATGATTAAAGAAAATAAAAACTTTCGCTTAGCTGATTGCTCATCACAAAATATTTCGGAATTGTTTTGGATTGACCAAATTTCAGTCAGGTCGTATTAAATGTGAGGCAATTGTTAAAAATGTCTTTGGTCCGTACATTGAAAATCAATTGGTTGATGCAATGAACAACGTAATATACATCAATATAATTACCGATGCATCTAACCATGGAAACGTAAAGACGTTCCCGGTTGTGGTGAGATATTTGATTCCATTAGAAGGCATGAAAACGAAAATATTGAATTTTAAGGCTGAAGATGGAAACATCTAATATTATTGGGTAGTTCTTGAGGAACACTCTTGAAAAGTACAACATCTTAGGAAAGTTAGTTTCATTCTGCAGCGATAATACTACTACTAATTTTGGTGGTAAAAGCCGAGGTGGGCAAAACAATGTTTACTACAAACTAATTTGAATCAGGTGAATCCAAGTTTGATGGAAATTGGTTGAGCGGCTCACATTATTCACAACACTTTGCAATGTGGCTGTAATATGTTACCATTTGACGTGGAATTAATAATGGTGAAAATTTATTCACATTTTTATGTTTCACTGTTCGTGTCACACATTTGAATGAGTTTTGTGAAACCACAAACGTTTAATACCAAAAAATTTTCACATGCATGCAATCAATCTTGAGAGTTTATGATGGATTAAAGACATATTTTCTAGAAACTTCAAATAAGCCAAAATTACTGAATGATTTTTTCAAGGACCCATGTTCGAAAATTTGGTTGTTGTTCATTTATGATTAGGTAAAGGCAGCTTTACATCTAGGCAATGCAAGTCCCATGCTATGCAAGTCTGTCTTGCATGGCATATCTCTTGCCTAGCCTAATCTTACTATGACAAGAGTTCGAAATACTTTCAGAGTAACACATGAAGGCGCTATACATGCATTCAACAATCTCTTGAGTAAAGAAACATGGCAAGATGTTTATCATGCAACTGATGTTGAGAGTAAATATAATGCCTTTCATGATAAATTACAGTTCTATTTCAATATTAGTTGTCCTATTAGAGAAACCAAACATTACCAAAACAAAAAAAATACATGGGTCACCCAAGAAGTAAAATCTTCTTCAGATAGTCTGAAGGATTTGTATATATTGAGTAAGACGTACCCTGAGCTAAAAACTCTACATAGACAAAAAAAATATCGTTCTGAAGCTATTTTCTTGTGGCATTGTAAATTAATTACTATTTATAACTGGGAATAAGCCACAATTAAAGATAAACAATACGTTTATTGACGTTTCAATTTCCAATTCGGAAATTGTTCTCAAAATACAAACAGTAAATTAAACAAATTTTGTTTTTTGTTACATAGTGAAAAATTCTTCTAATAATTTATTTTATCTGACTCATTTATATTGACAATTCAGACATACATTATGCATTTTAAAGTAGACGACTTTAAAATGATATTGCCAATATTGTTGAGTTGCGCTCCTGGGACGACTTTACTTATAAGATAGTTCATTCGATTACATGAAATCAACTTTAACTTGAGACTATCCGTCAGAAAAAATCATAGCATGTAATTCGTCTTTAAAAAGACAAACACATGACATGATGACAGTAAAATTCTCCTGTTAGTGATTCCATAGTAAATTATGAGGGAAAAACCAGGAAAAAAAAACCTCATAATACTATCCCGACATTGTAAGTATTTGTTCGTGAATTTAGTTTACCTTCAACAAACATCAAAATTCTGATTTTATATGTTACGTTATTTAAAAAACATAAATGATGTATCCTCTATATGTTACTGACTTACTAATACTGGTATTTTCTTATTAATAACTTCCTCTTTCAATATTGGTAACCAGATCCTACTACATTCTGCCGAGGAATTTGCGACACAATTGGCCTCATTTAGCATAATTAGAGCCGCTTCTTTGATTTTTCTTTTTTTACCATCCGTTTCTTTTATAAAATACCTTGTGAATGCGATCAGTTTTATTTAGGTGAATCATCAAGGCCATTAAATGTTAGAATAAGTGAACATCAATCTTATATTAAAAATAGAGAATTTGATAGATCTCAAATATGTAAACACGCATGGGATAATGAACATAGGGTTCAATGGAATAATTCAAATATAGTCCTAAAAGAAACGGATGGTAAAAAAAGAAAAATCAAAGAAGCGGCTCTAATTATGCTAAATGAGGCCAATTGTGTCGCAAATTCCTCGGCAGAATGTAGTAGGATCTGGTTACCAATATTGAAAGAGGAAGTTATTAATAAGAAAATACCAGTATTAGTAAGTCAGTAACATATAGTGGATACATTATTTATGTTTTTTAAATAACGTAACATATAAAATCAGAATTTTGATGTTTGTTGAAGGTAAACTAGATTCACGAACAAATACTTACAATGTCGGGATAGTATTATGAGGTTTTTTTCCTGGTTTTTCCCTCATAATTTACTATGGAATCACTAACAGGAGAATTTTACTGTCATTATGTCATGTGTTTGTCTTTTTAAAGACGAATTACATGCTATGATTTTTTCTGACGGATATTCTCAAGTTAAAGTTGATTTCATGTAATCGAATGAACTATCTTATAAGTAAAGTAGTCCCAGGAGCGCAACTCAACAATATTGGCAATATCATTTTAAAGTCGTCTACTTTAAAATGCATAATGTATGTCTGAATTGTCAATATAAATGAGTCAGATAAAATTAAATTATTAGAAGAATTTTTTCACTATGTAACAAAAAACAAAATTTGTTTAATTTACTGTTTGTATTTTGAGAACGATTTCCGAATTGGAAATTGAAACGTCAATAAACGTATTTTTTATCTTTAATTGTGGCTTATTCCAGTTATAAATAGTAATTAAAAAAATATCAGCACAAAGTTCTTGTTGAGGCAACAAAGAGTCAATTTTATTTTAACAAAATCTCTAAATCCTCTAACAAAAACAAAACCACATGGGCTGTTATAAATGAACTTAATGGAAAACAAAAAAATTACAAAAATATCTGTCTAAAAATAGATGATACTAGGATTACAGATTCAGATATAATATCAAACAAATTTAATGATTACTTTATAGATGCACCAGTGGATATAATTAGTAAAATAATTAAACCAAATTTAAATTTTCAGCATTCCAATGATTTTGTTCAAACTAGTTTGTTCCTATCTTATGTAACAGAGGAAGATGTCTTAGATATAATAAAATATAAAATTAAGAACAAAGCATCGTGTGGTTTTGATGAAATATCAGGTATAGTAATTAAGAAAATTGCGTCTCAAATTTTGACACCACTGACTCACATTATAAATGCTTCTTTCAATACTGGTGTTTTTCCCAATATGCTGAAAACTTCTATCATTTCTCCGGTATACAACAAGGTGATCCTGAATTAATGTCAAATTTTCGACCATTGTCTGTTCCATCTGTGATATCTAAGATTATTGAATATGCAATGCTAAAACAACTTTTATTATTTTTAGATATCAACCAAATTATCACAAAGCATCAACATGGATTTCGAAATAAATTTTCTACTTCCACAGCCATTAACAGTTTTTATGATGAAGTCTTACTCTCAATTGAGAACAGTGAAAATCCAACTGCCATTTTTTGTGATCTCAGTCGTGCATTTGATTGTGTGCAACACGATGTGCTCCTCGATAGATTGTACAGATATGGTGTTAGGGAGTTGCCCATAGTTGGTTTGTTTCCTATCTCAAAGACCGCACCAAATAGTTAAAGTGAAAAATAACTTCAAGATTTCAATGTCTGATCCGATTATTAATAAGAATGGAGTACCACAGGCTCAATATTGGGCCCTATATTATTTATTTTGTATATTAATGAACTACCACATGTAATGCCTGATGCATTTGTATCAGTTTATGCGGATGACTCAACAATGCTATATCGCGATAAAGACATAAATTTTTTACAAGATAAAATAACAAACTCTCTGAAGACCTTCTCTGATTGGTCCAGTAATCAGTCGCTCCTGTTCAATGTTCACAAAACTAAATTTTTATCATTTACATCACGTTCTAATTTAACCAAACCTGATTTAAGTATTTCCATCAATGGTGAGGATATTTTGAGTTGTAGTGATGTGAAGTTTTTAGGAGTGACTTTCGACTCTCATTTATCTTTTAAGACTCATTGTTGGAATGTATGTAAAAAACTTAATTCTAAATGTTATCAATTGAGAAATTTGGGTAGAATACTTAGTCTGCAACACCTTCGTCTTTTTTATTTTGCTGAGGTACAATCGACAATAAGTTACGGTATAACTGTCTGGGGTGGTTCTTCTAGTGTAAAGGACGTTTTCAAGGCCCAAAAACTTATTGTCAGATGTATAGCAGGTGTTCCGTATGGTTGGTCTTGTAAAAACCTATTTAGAGATTTGAATATATTAACAGTGTATGGAATTTAAATTTTGGAATTATTGATACTAATTCATAAAAATAAAAGAACTTTTTTATGTAACAGTGATATTCACTCACACAACACAAGAAATAAGAGACAGTTTGTAGTACCCTATCGACATTTAGAAATAAGCAGGAAGTCATCTACCATCTGTGGTTTACAACTGTATAATCAACTTCCTCAAAACTTTAAAAACATTAATTCAACTACAGCTTTTAAAAACCAAGTCAAAGAGTACCTAGTGACCATGTGTCCTTATACATTAGGTGAATATTACGAGGGTGTATCTGTGAATGCCTAAGCTGCAACATAACCAAATTTATTAATATTTTAATTATATGTCTATATTGTACGTTTTTTAAGTATTTTAATGTCTTAAATATTTTTAATGTATTGTTTTCATTTTTTGTAATATTTAATATTTATAATTTTAGTTTTGACTTGCTGTAAACCTAGTTGTAACTTACAGTCAAATAAACTATCTATCTAGCCCACTTCGAGCTACTTCTGTGCAATTTTTGATATCACTTTCAATGTTGCTAACAAAATAAATATACCAAAACATTAACTTTAGGTATTTCACCTGGAAGTTTCAGTCCAGCATTAAATATGTTAAAATATAAATATTAAAAGGCTACATAAACATGGAGATCCAAAATCAGTTGATTTTCAATTTTTTTCATTTTTGAGAATGATTTTTGGATTGGATGTTAAAACATCAAAAACTAACAAAAATTTTAATATTATAACCACTTATGGCTTAATCCCATCCAAAATATCATTGTCACCAAAAAAATGTTAAATAATCAATAAAATGATGGTATTACAGTCCTTATTTAAAAAAAAATAAAAATGGCCCGATTTTCACTCAGAAGTCTCGGATTTCATGTATTTTTTAACCTTTTCCCCAATTCGATTAATTTGGAGTTGGTCACAGTATAACGAATGCTTAAAAGTAAAAGACAAAAAAGATACGCAATAAAATATTCGTCGACCTACCCAAAACGGACGCCTATGACCGGTACTAAAAATTCGCAATTGATGAAACAGATTTAACTCTGGGTAATAAAGTATCGCACTAGTTTTCGTTTTTCTAACTAGAAGCGTTCTGAAGGTATTAAGAAATAATTCATTACAAGGCGCCATCTTCAAAGAGCTCTAGCTCTCTTAGGAAGCATTTTCGGAATAGGTGAATTTGTCAGGAGAGTTTCTGGACACCCTGTATCTTTTTATAGCTTCACATATGTCGATAAAGTCATAATTTTAAAATTTAAATAAATAACCAAAAAATTTAAACCTTTTCGAAAAAAGAGTTTTTTTTGTTAATTCCCTAACAGTGTATAATATTATTTTTATTCAATTTTCTACTTTTGCGACAGGTTAGTCCTGGATAAATGATTTGCATAATTTGTAATTTTAAGTGAAGTATTATCAAATTCCCATTTGGCTGACTTGATTTTTCGTTCAGTTTTTTAATTAAATTAAAACTTATCTCACAACAACTCGAACACCGGATTTACATCTGACGCTGGCAGTTTTTAAATTTATGACAATTTGTGTATTTGAGCATAATAATTATGGAATATGAATTCTGTCGCTTATTACAGAATATGAACTTTCTACTTGTGAGAGTTTCCTTTCTATTATCAAAAATAATTTCTAAATTATTACTTCCAATAACAATCGTGAACAAAGGTGAATTTTGGTACCCTAATCTGCTATCGTCACCAATTTCTCGAAATTTATTTGTTATTAAAATTAACTTTATTCTATTTTCGTCTAACAGACGCTTACTAAAATTTTAATCAAAGAACAGGTAGTTAGTTAGACATAGTCTACATTGAAGACTTTAACCATTATTAATAGAATTATTGAGAGCGAGACTTCAGATCCCAACTACGGTGCTTTTCAAAGAGTTGTAGTAAATATTCCCATCGTGTAAAGTTTCCTGTAAATTTCAGCTTAATTGAATTTTCTCTAGTTTAACGAACGAACCAAATACATAGAGGACTTATAATAATTTCACCTGGGAAATTAAATATGAAAAGCGCTGTGTTACTGGAACTGTATAATTATTTATGCTTAGGGCAGATTATAAAAGAAATGATTGTTAGGATATACAATCAGTTATGGAAATTAAACAAGGTGATTGTGACAAAGACTTCATTTTTCAATAACAACTTTGTTATTTATTGATTTACATGAACATTGTTTATTAATATTGATAATTACTTATTATTATTTATTATCCAGATTTATCCATACCGCTCACACTCCCTCTAAGGGAAAAATTCACTCATCCCTGATACCTACTGATACCTACTGATACCTACTGTATGCTGGAATATCTCCCAAAAATTTTCGTACACATCTGAACTTCGCAAGGAGTAGAGCTTTCTGCATGGCCTGAGAAACGTTTATTTAGCCCCAGTTGTTTTATGTTCTTTAGGAGGTTTTTGGAAAACCTACCAGTAGTAGATAACATAATAGGTCCTCTCTAGGTACTTTTCATTCTCCACTGTCTTCTGATTTGTATTTCTAGATCTCTGTACTTAGCAATCTTTTCGTTGTATTTAACATACAAATTATTGATGTTAGGTATCGCCACATCAATTAGTGTTGTCTGCCTAGTAAGTTTATTAACTAGTATAAGATCCGATCTGTTATGTGTCACTGGTGTGTCCGTGAGCACAGTGCGGTCCCAGTATAGCTCGTAAATGTCATTTTCAAGCATTGTGTCAGGGACGTATTGATAAGAAGGAGGATAGTCGATTTCGAGAAACCCCAGTTTGTCAGCTAGTTTTTGGTGGATGATTTTACTTACTAAGTCATAGCGTTCCTTATTATCAGTTCCCACAAACGCCTGGCAGTCCCCGGTAAGATCTTGGATGGTTTTTGGGAATTACATCCATATCGGCATTAGTAATTTTGGGTTTCAGGTAATTTGTAGTTGGAATAACCTGATTCTGAATGGCAAGTAAAAAAGCACTCATTCTCAGTATACTTCTTTCCTAATGTTAACCAATAGCTCGATGCTGTATTGTCGGCATACTCTTAGCTGAACTCATTGAGATGTCGCCCATGCAAAGGTTCACTCATTCACGTACGCATTGTTTCTTGCTTAGTCATATGGTTTATGTCCATTTCTTGGTCCCTCGATATAAGTGTCGTTGTATCATCTACTGAGCAAATTTCTCGATGTAAAATAAATGTCTTAGCCTGTATTTGAAAGTTCCTAAAATAGCAACCTGTTATCAAATTTCTTACCTATGTCCATAAGTCCTTTTCTTCCTTGATACTGCGGTATCAACGGAGTATATATATCGTACAAATCGTTGTTATCCTGGTGCTTATTGCTCAACAGTTTCTTTTATGAGAGTCTCAGGAGTCTGTTCACTAGAGATTTCATTAGGAACTTGATCTACAATTAGTTCTTGGTTGTTAATCTCTTGTTTGACTTTACTTCTGATGATATCTAGTCTCTGAAATAAGATTATTTCTTTTAATTACCCGGTATTGATCTGCTATTAGCTGATCAGAGTCTTGAATCTTTGGGTACTCCCTGTAAAATGCAGCATAGAGATGTTGCCGATAGCCGATCGTTTTTTGACCGTGGTTTGCCACTTTGTAATAGAAGTGCAAAATGTTTTCGTTTATAGACACAGTACATTTAATGAGCTGCCTCGGTCATCCCACTGGAGTGAGCTCCGACTGATGTTCCAGCACAGCACTTTTAGCGAGGTGAGCTCCTGTTGTTTTTTGGTCCACTTGTGCTTTTCCTTGTTGTTGGGCTGTAGCTGATTGTATGACAGAAGTCCGCCTCCTCAACACCCTGTCGTCGACGTCCCACATGCTGTCACGGCCAGCGGCAGCTCCGGACATGCTCTGGCGATCCCCAGGCAGCCACCCTAAACCTAAATTATGATTCACCATATCCATAGGTTTGCATTTTATACCCACTGCCAGGTGTCAGTTTTTGTTTCACAGCAAGTATCTCTGCTACCCTCTGATTATTGATGCTACGAACAACCATAGAGTATCCACTATTCGCAGAGAGTCGCGCCTAATAAAACTACTGACAAAAACTCCCACAGGCTTATCAACTATATATTATTATTTTTATTTTAATACCATATGTATTATTATTATCCAGATTTAGCCATAGGGCTCACACTCCCTCTAAGGGAAAATTTTCACTCATACCAGATACCTACGGTATCAAAAGGATTGAGCTCTGGTGGAACTCCTTCCATGTTATCCAGTCTTAAGTGACTTGGTACGTCAGTGTATCTCCCAAAAATTTTCAGACGTATCAATACACCTGTCTCGGGTGTCGAGTGCCGTTATCGATAACCGTTCTGTGAACGAACGTCATTACCTGTGACTACCTGCTGCCGACTAAGTACATTACCGATCATTCAATTGTGAGTACCAATATTTTTATGAACTCAAGCTCATCTTTGCTCCAGTGCTACCTAAACCGTTAAGAGGATTTTATACACATATTTGAAGTGATCGCAATTAAACATTTTAGTAACTTCATGTATACGTATTCTCAAGGCGTAAAAGTCACTTATTTGCTTAATTCAAGTTATATCAAATATGTACGTAGATACAGTTATAATAGTCCTTGCCTTTTTCTTATTCTTAAGGATACTAAATTACTTATAATTATTTTTCAAAAAGATATCTTCTGTTGTATTTAATAATAAATGGTGCAATAACTTATCTCGTGTCATTTAACTATTCAGTAAAATTGTTATAACGCATTTACTTTAACTATGCCTCAATATAACCCTGTTGATGAACTATTTGCCTTTTATTTTTTTATTATGTATATATTTATTTCATGTGCAAGGTGTATCTCTTTTAGACATTGTTATTGATCGATATTAAGATTTGATTTATCATATAAACAGTGTATATGTGGTAAAATATTAAGTGTGTACCGCGCATTCATAATAAATTTTAAGCTTAATGTATTGATTAAGCTTGGGTATACAGTTTACTTTAATTGCTATCGACGTATCTTCATCTTTCCTCAATAGAAGTCTCTAGTTGCATACTCTGGTATTTATTTTCCTGTAATTGACAGAGTAGATTAATCGGTGCGTTTTGATTTGGTTTGAGTCTTCTTACAAATTCCTTCTGATGATTATCTTAACCTTACCTTACTTTTCTCCTATTTTATTTTACATGTCATAGGTTTACCTGTTCATTTAAAAATAGGGTGGTGACCAATTATTCCTCTTTTCTTTATCTTCAGTACTCCACTAACTAATTCCTTGTATTTGAGCTGCTAAGAACCCCGACCAAGAGACCTCTACTAGACTGAAGCCCCAGCCTAGTACCGTTTCCTGGATAACCTTTACTCTGTCATTAAAGAAGCTATCACAACTTAGATAGATAAGCACTTATTTACCCCGAAATTTTCCAGCATGAGTCCAAATTTTACAAAACATCCACAGACGCAAGAAGGTCAAATTTTATGTGCAGATACAACTTTTTTCGTCTTGGTTTTTCGTTTCCCCTTACATGCAATATTTTGCTACTCAGTCACCTTGACAAGTCTTTTTTTTGATAACTTGACACAATATTGTCAATGGAATGTTTTAGGTTAGCCATATTTATATACAAACAAAATATTCTGCACCAACGTTATCTTTAAGATAGACAAACTCTGCCTTAAAGTTATTAAAATAGTGTATTTTAAAGGTAAGTCAAGGGCCAATTAACTAATTTTTATTATCCTATATTGTAGAAAGATTACTTTAAAAACCAACCGCGCCACAAAAAAAGATGTAGTCAAGTGTCAAGTGATGCCTTTGGCCTATCTGTAAAGAGAGATAATTTAATAAAAACGGCAAAGAATTTCATATTTCTTTACAGTCTATTTTTTTATAGCTGAAGCTCTTTGTACTGTTAAAATATTAACAAATGCTATTTACTCCTATTAGTTTGTTTATAGTGTATGATTTTCTTGAAACCAACAAACAGAATTAACTGGGAACGTTATATCCGGTCTTAAACTGTATGGAAATTACTTGCAAATAGAGTTTTGGTTTAGTGGTTTTGTTTAGAGACGCTTTGGTGTTGTACTTGACTCTCAAATTAGTAGGCTAAGATCATTATTGAATACGAACACATTGCACATGCAAATTTGACTTTGGGAACAATGAAATTGTGGGTCAAATCATTAGGATGTTTCGTAGCAATTAGAAACTATAATTACAAGCTTTCTTTGAAATCATATTAATTAAAAACATTAAAACGTTTTGATTGTAACCCGAATAAAACGGAAAGTTTTATTTAAAGTCATTCAAATTAAACTAAAAACAAAGAGCGGGCATAAAGAAATTTATGTACAAAAATGGTTTAATACATGCCAACCTATGTATTATAATGAACTGTAAAACAAACAATACAAAGAGTAAAAATTACAAAAGAAAACACAACAAATAACAAAAAATATATAAAATATCAATTTATCGAATTTTAAATAAAGGAATTAAAAAGATTAAAAATTTTTATATAATTATATATAATTTAATAAACATTTTCTACAGAAAATCACCGAGGAAAAATTTAATGTAGAATCACTGTAAAATGACTCTACAAGAGAAATTTACCAAAGGAGGCTAGCACAGAACATACAGCTAAAACAAATAGACAACATCAAAGATATAAATGCGAGCTAGGAGAAACTTAAAAACAACATTGAAGAAGCAAAAACAGAAGCTCTAGGAAAACGTAAAGTCATACTGAACAAAAGAAACAACAAAAATAGGTACACCATGGTTTAGAAAAAAAATAAAAGAGAATTCAAAACATCAAATACTCCAAAGTCCCAAAACACCTATAGACGAATACGAAATGAAACAAAGCAGTTGGTAAAAAGTACAAAAAATAAACACTGGGAACAGTTTACAAAAAGGATGGAAAGCGACTTCGGTACACAAAAACAAATATGGAAATTCATAAGAAATCAACGAGAAGAAATGGCAGAATATAAGGGAATACAATATTATACCAGCAAACGAACTGTTTAAAGTAAAGTGAAATAATAATCAACACAATAACTTATCTGAATTAAGACACGAAATAAAAATCAGTTTTCAGGAAGTATAGATAGCCATAAATTCATTTAAAAATGGAGGCATAAATTACTGAACACTGCACTTAAGCTTACCACAAAAGTTCTAACCAACAAAATCAATAAATTAATAATTGGATCATAATGAACAACAATGATTCAGATCCGAAAAATCCTGCGTATACACCCTATTGGTACTTAGACAAATTAAAGAAAAGGCATTGGAGTATAATAAATTAGCATATCTATGTTTAATAGACTTGACAAAGGCTTTAGATCTCATCCAAGTCAAAGACGTCCTTACACCAAGGACCTATCCCTAATCGAATACAGGCAAAAATCAATGGAAAACTAACACAGTATATATCAGTACAAAGCGGAGTCAGACAGAGTGACTGAATAAGCCGACTTACCTTTAATATAATAATGGATAAAATAAATACAAGCAGTGCGTAAAGGTCAGGGTTACAGAATAGGGAACAAAGAAATCCAAAATTTTATTATGCAGACAACGCTGCATTGATCGCTGAGATAGAAGACGAGCTTCAAAGATTAACACACATGTTCAATATAACCACCAAGAAATACAATATGGATAATAACAGCAAAAAACCAAATGTATGACAACATTTAAATATCCACTACAATATAAAATCGAAATTGATGGGAAATAATACAGCAAATAGCAAGGTTTAGATATCTGGGAAGAATATAACTCGTTACAGAGATGATGAAAAAGAAGTACGACAACAAAACTTAAAATCAAGCAAAGTGTCTTAATGACATAATCTGGAAGAACAAGCACCTAAGACAAGACACAAACAAAAATCTATAAAGCAGCAATTGGACCTATATTAACATACACGGCGAAGCCAAGACTTGACATAACTAAAACGAAACGACTACTAGAAAAGAGATGAAAATACTCCTTACTTACTTACTCCATGGCGTTGCAACCCTTCGTGGATTTTAGCCGACTCGACAACATGCCTCCACTGTTTTCTGTCTTAAGCAACCCCCATCCAATTCTCCACGCCCATAGTGCTTAGGTCTCTTGCTATATTATTTTGCCAAGGGAGACGAGGAAGACCATCTCCTCGTGGTCTCCTTCCAGTTGGGACTTCCTCCCACAACAGCCTTACTGTTCGTTCGTCAGAATGTCTTCTTAGGTGTTCTGCCATTGGAGTCTTCTGGAGTTTATTTCTTTTATGATGTTGGAGTCTGGGGTAAAGTTCTTCGAGCTCTTTGTTAGTTCTTATCCTATATTGTCCTGATGCTTCATCTAGCACAGGGCCAAAGATCTTCCTTAGGATTTTTCTTTCCCAAACACATAGTCTCTCTTCATTTGCCTTTGTTATCGTCCACGTTTCGCTTCCATACATCACAACGGGTGATATGATTGTTTTATAGACCTGCATATTCGTACGTCTTGTTAGTTGTTACGATTTTATAAGGTTTTGGAGGGCAAAAAGACATATGTTGCCGGCCTGAATCCTGTTGTTTATTTTTTGTGATCCGTTATTGTCTTCGGTTATTGTTGTTCCAAGATACTTAAATTCTTTAACGCGTTCAAAGTTAAAGTCATCGATGGTTATGTTCTGACTCATTCTATATCTGCTTTGGTTATTGCGGCTTATATACATATATTTCGTCTTGTTTGCGTTGGAATCCATCTTCTCTGCTTCCTTCTCGAACCTCACGAAAGTCTCCTTCATCCTTAATCGTGTATTTCCTATTAGATCGATATCATCTGCAAATGTCAGTAGTAAGTTTGATCATTCTTGATGAAATACTGTATTCGTTTTTTCGATTCTTGCACTTCTGATTATGTGCTCCAGAGCTAAGTTGAAGCGTTGTGGTGAAAGTGTATCTCCCTGTTTTAGTCCATTCTTTATTTCAAATGTCTCCGAGTATTGTTGTCCAACTCTCACCTTACATCGTTACTGTTCCATACACATCCTTATTAACCTTACTAGTTTTTTTTGGAAAGCCAAGTTCCTGCATCGCTGTGCACGGTCTGACCCTGCATACTCTATCAAATTCTTGTTTAAAGTCTATGAACATCTGATGAAGCTCACAATCAAACTTCCAAATTTTTTTTTATCCGTCTTATTGTGAATATCTCGTCAATAGTAGCGCGGCCTGATTAAATCTGCATTATTTTGTATTTTTTGGGCTATTCTTGTCCTTATCTTCGCTGAAGAGAAAATAGTTCGACAAATATCAGGCAAAAGTTTGTTGGTAGGAAGAAAAGCGTAAAGATAAGAATAGCAGGCAATATAGAAGACATACATAAATGGATGTGACAAAATGAAAACAGGAATGGAACGAACACATTAGTAGAATGGTACAGGATATGATACTACGAATAGTACGAGATAAGTCACCAAATGGACGAAGAAGTATTGGCCAGCCAAGCAAAAGATGGTGCAATAATTTAAACAATTTCGGAGGCTAATATTGAAGGAGAAATAGGCTTTATTGCCTACATACAATAAGTAAGAAGAAAAAGATAAAAAATTAGCACCAACATTTAGGCAATTGAAATTAACCCTGTGAAACTTGAGAACATCTCTCCTTTAATGAAAATTTTAAAAATTCCTGCCAGGTATAAAACCGGCGTCGCTAAGTTCAGCTTGAAACTCATAGCAATAAAGTGTTTTGTGAAGTTTTTTTTTAATAGGTAAAAAGAAATAAAATAAGACTTACTCACAATCAATTTAATTTTAGCATCAAAACGACCAGTTTCGCTTACTACAAGCGTATTTTGTTAATCATCTTCAGGTCTAACGGTACCAGGTAAATTAAACGTTGAAATTACAAAAACCCACATTGGGGTGTTGTCTTATAAAGATAACAATAACAGCAATCATGCCAATATTATATATCTGTGATTATTAATATGAATAAAATTGATGAAGCAGACAAATAAAAACCTTCAAATTGGTATAAGATGATCTGTTAAATCGAAATAGATTAGTAAATAAACAAAATACTACTTACATTCTGGTACAAGAATCATTAATTAATGATTTGTAACACATAGTTTAAACTATCCTGGATTGCTGGTGATGGGTGATCGTCGGTTTTATGTAACTATTTGACAATTAGCGGAAAAGTTCTTAAGAGGAGAGAGGTATATTTTAGAAATGTGTATTCATTTGTTAAAGTTTTATTAAAAGGATAGTTATATGACAATATCATGAATTTGTTGCTTGTGTGAGTCCATTTCAAATAGGTAAAGAAATAATAAATAACTTACTCACAATCAATTTAATTTAACTATCAGACGACCGGTTTCGCTTTCTACAATATGCAAAGCATCTTCAGGTCTCGATACAAAGTTAAACAAATGATGCCGGTACTCTATTAATAGATGGATGGTAGAACATGGTTGAAACTACTTTATATTGTTGAATGGAGAACTCAATTCTATCACTGCAGTTGTTTGACAGTAAAAGGGAAGTTCTTGAGGAGATAGATTTGATCCAATGAATTAGAGATATGTGTGAGATTGTTTGTTAAATGTAAGTGATGTAATATACTATTGTGTTATTAAAGGCTATTTATACTTATTCCAGAGATATATTTTTGAAATGTGTGTTATTTATTGAGTAATTGTTTTTTTGAAGGTGACAGTTTTATGACAATGAATAGGTTTAGATGTAAGATTGTGTGGTGTGCAATTATTTTCACAACTTGTAGTTATCAAATTACTTTGATAAAGTTCTATTGGCAATGAGTTAATTATTGGAATAGTCAAGTAAATAAAATGTTAAAATACAGACAATTAAGGATAATTTAAACACACCAAAACAGAAAACACTTAGAAGGGACGAAACAAACATTGAATTTAAAAGGGGGGAAGGACTTTGATGCACTACATCATAGTCTTGGGCACAATGAGTTTTTTATGTTGTATCTACTAGATTTTAGTGGACACTAAATTTTAGAAAACCTTTTCAAATATGGCATTAAAACCTAATGTACACATCTGTGAACAATTTTTTTTGATGACTGATAACTTTGCAGAAAGTAAAATATAAATAAAACTATACAATTTATCTTGTAAATTAATCCTTAAAAAACGATATAAGCAGCTTTATTTATTTTTTTTTCGATAACCAACTTTACAAGAAATTTAATAAGATTTATCTCGTGAAGTATCCATTTTCTAAACGTCCTCAAAAACACAAACTTTGCAGTTCAAGTAATTGCCAAGTACTGGTATAAATTTAAAATATTTGTTACATAAACAAGTAGACATGTGCTTCAAGGAACGATATTTGGCGCCAAATTGAAATTAAGAAACGTACAATGAAAAATATGACTTTTGATTAATTTGTACACATATGTGTGCGCATGGACCGACGAGGATATTCTTGTGTAAGATGATGAACTAAGAAGGACTGATATTTTAAGTTTTAAATATAATATAAATAGTTATCTAAAGTATTCATATGATTTTCTTTAGGTAAAATAATGTGTATGTATGTGTGTGGTTGGGATATGGACTGCTTTTATTCGATTAATCATGTAGATAAAATAATAAATCAGACTAACTAAATTTTTGGCCAAATTTGTATCGGCGTTATAATAATACTTGTACTATCCAAGAACCTCAACATTCTCTAAAATAATTTTTATATAACACTATATATACCCGTGGGCCCTTTCAAAAATAACACACAGCAGACCCCTGAAAGACTTCAAGCGTTACAAATTCTGTTAAGGTCATTTATATCCCCTTTCTCTATTGTTGGGCCCTTTGCCCTTTTTCTCTATATGGAAATGCTAATTGCTCAATGAAAATTTATGTTTACATAATATGTGAGGGTGTTCCGTTTACACTGTAAGAACAATTAATAGAAATTTATTACTTAAATTTTTAAGTGGAAGATATCGATATTAAATATTGGTATGTATTTTCTAATTCTTTTCTAATTTTGTGACTTTTATATTTAGATATTTTTTTGAGATTAAGATAAATGTTGTTTTAAGCCTGACGATACCATAAAGTCAAGCTCAAATTAGCGCATCTAATTGCCCAACAAATTTCAAAAACCACAACGTTTGAACCCACTACAGTAATTTATAACGTTTCTGATACCCCTATTTCGATCCTGGGCACTCGAGCTTTAGTTAAAAGGTTTAAATTACTCCCCCAAGTTACATTTCAATTAAGACAATTATCTGACAAACTGAAAAAGTCGTCTCCAGCTTACCTAAACCAAACTCAAAACTTTCTACTCCGAACATTAACCAATCCAAAAAAAGCACTGAAAGAATTTTAGTTTAAATCTGATAAAGATAATGCCAGCGTCATCGTAAATGCTTTTTTTACATTAATAAACTCTCAAATCTCAATAATACTCCAAACTACAAACTAATTTTTAATATTCCAACAACCTTTCTGGAGAAAACCACAGAAGGTATTATCAATAAAACCTCTTTTTCTGTTGACATAAAACAATTTCTACTTTTCCAAAAAAAGTCATCCAGAACACCTCAAATATATGGCCTATTCAAAATTTACAAACGCGACGTCCCTTCCTACGTCCCATTGCCAGTTGATACAACTCCCTACACAACCATTGGCCAAGTACTTGGCTAAAACCCTTTAACCTCTCGCCGAAAATACTTCATCCTTCGTCAAAAAGTCTTTTCATTTCATCGAACTTCTTAGACAATACACTATCTCACCTTCAGACATTGTACTAAGTTTCGATATCGTTTCACTCTTTACAAACATTCCTATAAACAAAATTTCAAACATTCTGAAAACTAAATAGATTATCCAGCAAGACTACTTATCTCTCATTAAACATTGTATACCAAGCACTTATTTCATTTTCTAAAATCAATTCTACAGACAAATAAATGGTGTCCTAATGGACTTTCCACTCTCTCTAGTAATTGCCAATATCTTTATGAAAGACCTCGAGACCCAAGCACTATCCAGATCAATGTTTAAAAACCATATTGGCTACAATATGTTGACGATACATTCGTCATTTGGCCCCATGGCAAAGATGCTTTGGTGTCTTTTTAAACCCATCTGAATGGTATACATCCTAGTATCCAGTTTACGATAAAGGTGGAAACTGATGTTTTAACTCGACTGCCTCGAGTACTTTTTGCATTCTGATGTGTCCATTTATTTCAGGCCTTTTTGTTTATGTTGTTCAGAAACCCTATTTTTTTTAAGACAATCTTTATAAAATATTACAAGTGCAGCTTGAATCCTAGATTACTGGATATTCGTAAATTTTACGATCCGCATACTTCTTTAAGTATTCTCGGCTACTTAAGGACACCGCTCCGCATTGGGCCGTTTGGGACCATCTAATTTAGTCATTAGCTAGATAGTGTCGTGTGCAGTTGTACCATTTAAAATTTCGACAATATAGTTTTCCCACCTTCGTCTTCAATATTACGAAGCTCCGGTATCTACGATAGCTTTATTAGTAGGTGAAATTTTTTTGGCTATTTTCATCGTCTTCGAATAAATTTCTCATTTTCTTATATATTTTTCATAGAGGTAAGTTTGGACAACTGGTTTACATCAGTAAAACTAGTCGATGAACAGTTACAAGAGCCATATAAATGAACAGCATTAGGTACTCTTCGCTTTGTAAGTGGGCGACGAAAAAATTAATTAAAAAAAAAAAAAAAATTTTTTAAAAAATAGTGCATAAAAAAAACAAAAATACAAAACAAAAACAAAGCAACAAAAAAAAATTGAAAAAAATAAATATAATATATATATATATATATATATATATATATATATATATATATATATATTTAAAAACAAAACTAAATTCTACATAGAAAAAAAAAAAAAAAAGAAAAAACACACAAATTACACTGCTCACACACTTAACTTTAAGCACTACTAATACTTTAAGCATTGTTATTGTGAAGAAGGATGAGTTTTCTTTTAAGTTTTCTTTTTTAAATTATTATAGTTAAAAAAAAATCGTCTGGCTAATTGGTCTTTACCAAAGCCATCTAATTAAGTAAAAAAAAAAGGTACTCTTCGCAAAAACAAAAAAGAAATTCCCACAGTGATGTTGGCACTAAGAGGTCGAAATGCAAACTCTTCTGTTTCGATCAGAAAAAAACTTTGTTATCTTACGTCCCTAATAAACAGAAATGTTAGTTTTACTACTTTGAACTTTGTACAAAACGGCAGTAGTATCAGAAGAAACGGGCAATTTGTAATTATAAAAAATTACAATAACATAGTCACATAATCAGGCGTAGATACTTTTGGCCAAATGTGTTCCAACATGGGGTGTAACAGGAAAAACCCTAAGATGGCCGTTGTGTGTATTTTATGATATGGTTAATATTTTTATGTCATTTACAAATACAGCACATTAAAACAAGGTAAAAGGCCCGTCTCCTGGTATGGTTGGTTGGTTTGAGCCAGAACCATGGATAAGACAAAGATTCGCAACCGCTATTTTGCGTCGAAATATTCTGCAGAAGAAGTTCTCACATATCAAGCAAAATAAAGAAGAATTTGCTTTTATTGTGCAAGCCAAAAACGGCAAATGACAACTACATATTGCCAAGTATTCAAGCATGCGATATGCGGGAGCATCGTGGAAAAAGTTGCATTGAGTGTTTAAAACATTAACCAATTCTATTTTTTATTCGTTTAAAATATATATTATACGTTTTGTAATTACTAGGCATTTTTGATAGGTAGTAAAATTTACAATAGTCCGGCTAAATAAGTCCGGTAATCTAGGTTAAATACGATTGTAGAAACAAAGAAACTTGAAATACCATTGGAGAAATATAAACAAAGATTCGCTAAACAAAGAAACAGAAGGTCGCTTCATTGAAAAAGAAGAACGTGCTTAGAGGTATTTAATTTTTTTCTGTTTTTTAAGCTAAAATAAATATATTGTCTTAAATATATTTTCTAACTAAGAATGTTTTTATACTACGTTCCACTTTTAGAAAATAACATTGCGAAGATAGGGCCATGTATTTCTTATGGACGATAGCAACGCGGCGTTGCCACGACACACACAAGCACAATTTAGGGTTGTATAATTTGTATTTTCGTTTCCACAAACATGAATTAAATAATGTTTTTTAACGTAATTGACCAAAAGTGCCCATTCGAAACAAGAGATGAAAAGTAGGGAAAATGATTTTAATTAGATAAATAGTATTACAAAAGATAATTTTATTTTATCTATTTTAATTATAGTAACCACAGTTTATTTGTTTTTCGGTGAGAATACGATATGCCATGAATCATAGAAATCAGTAGAAAATATTGACCGCTTGGAATGCGTATATCTAATTACTAATTGCAACTTAAAATAATACGATGTGCGTATGTCAGCTATTTTATGTCGTCTCTGACTACATAATGATAATAAGGCTTTTATTTAGTAGTTATTCTGACTTTACAGTTAAATATTAATTGAAAATGAAAATTCAAAAATTAAGCAAAGGGAATATCTTGGACATCCGTGCAAAAGAGAGTGTCTGAGAGTTTTGGCAACACTGATCTCCATAAGCGTAATGTTATTTTCTTAACGTGAAACAAAGAATAGTTTCTTTACATTCTTTTTAAGAATGTTTTTAGTTTCTAACTAAGAATGTTTTAGTTTTTATATTGTTTTCTTGTTATTAATATACTTTTTAAGTTAGGAAATAAATTATTTATTTAGTACGAACAAAAACGAAGAGTAAAAACTAGTAACAAAATAAAGGAGAAAATTAATAAATGAATACAATCGAAAGAAGTGAAAATACAATAATTATTTAAAGAAAATAACAAACATGTGATGTTCACTCGAAGAAGATATTTTAAAGAAAGTTAACTTAAGATACTTTCTACAAAAATTCTCTTACTGAATAAGCAAGTAAATATTTAATAAATACAAATATGGTATTGTCAATATGTCAATAATATATTAATGTCTTTATAATCGAAAAAAGGTTTTTTCGATTATGGCATGGACCGATTTTTGTTGCAAAATTGGAGGATGCGCTTTTTTATTGATATTTTAATAATTGAGCTTTTTATCTGTCGCACACCTTGACCTTAGTGAAGTAACCTGAGCAAATAAATTTAAAGTTATAATACTTTACAAATGTGTTAGTATTTTTTAGGTTTGTTTTTAAGACGACTTTATTAGAAGACGACTTTATTATTCATTACTTAAATAAAGTGGATTTTCACTTAAGAATTTTTGTTTCACAAAATAATGATAGTTATTTTATTGACATTTAATAATACAGACATAATGGACGGCCGTAGCTTATCGGCAAGATACTGACTTTATAAGCCAAAGCACATTATTTCATAAGAGAAAAATTATATTATATACTATAAATTTAAAAAAAATATATGTATACAGTGAACGGCTAAATTATGGAATATTATCATTATTTCGAGAACCGTCGAGTTTTGAGGAAAATCCTGAAACAGGTCGATTTTTGTTATAAAATACCCATGTTATAATGTACATGGCGTAGGGATATTGTCACCGGTGTAGGTGTAGTGACGTAATCGTTAATTGTTTTAAATAGAAATCGTTATAATGCGACACCTTGTTTAAACGAGAATTTAATTTTCTATTTAACGACATTACATTTTTAACTAAAATATTTTTTTAAGGGTTCAAAAACATTTGTTTTTAATTTAAATTAAACTAAATTACAACTCATGATTTAATTAATAATGTACTTAAAAATAACCATATTATGCGTAATTATTATTTTAAATTAAATGTTCGAAATGCCATCCATCGGTTTCTGAACAATATGCGAGTCTACGGACACATTTATCAAGTATTTCCGATGACTTCTGGTGTAATTAAAGTCATTTTATGCCTAACAGTTTTGGGATCTATTGACATATACGTTTTATTTTATGTAACCCCACGGGAAACAGTCTAGAGGTGTTAGATCTGCCTTGCTGGCCATTCTATAAAACCTCGTCTTCCGATCCACCTCCTGGGAAAGCAATAATTTAAAAATTGGCGTACCTCACGTGCGTAATGCGAAGTGGCTCCATCTTGTTTAAACCAGATATTTTCACTAGGTAAATTCGGATTATTGGAATTTGGATACATGATAGCAAGTACAGATATAAGTTGATTTTTTAAAAAAGTTAAATACCGTTCTTCTTTTAAATTTTCTCTAAAGAAAAAAAGGCCAATGATTCTGTCGTTAATGATCCCTGCCCATACATTTACTTTCTGAGGATATTGTGCGTGTTACTCAGTCATACAATGTGCGATTTCTTAAATCCAATATCTGTAATTTTGACGATTCACGGTACTATGTATAAAAAATGTGGCTTCATCGGAAAAAAGGATTTGATTGATAAAATGTGGATTGCGGATAGATAAATGCTGCATAATATCAAACAATTGAAGCCGGTGATCGGGATCGTCGTCGTTTAATTCCTGATGTAGTTGAATTTTGTAGGGATGGTATTTTTTTTAAATACGTAATACCGATTTTTGGGAAACTCCAGTATATTTACTCATTTCTGTTGAACTACTGTGAGGATTGTCATGTACATTTAACAAAATATCAAGTATCATATTGTCTTCAATTTTAGGACGCCCAGCATTTGGAATATGTTTAACATGCCCAGTTTCTCCAAGTTTTCGGACTATTTTACTTACTGTTGATTAGCTGATGGGTCTGATTTGCATACCTCGTTCTGTGTTCTTTTTTTATGTCCACATCCGCGAAGAATTATTATTTCTATGCGCTGTATTTCATTTAGGTGAGCCATAATTTAGTATTCAAAAGTAAAAGTTACAATTGACAACTGATGACAATTCACAAAATCAAAGCATTTATGTCAATAAATATTACCGTAACTATGTCAATATCGCTTGCTTGAATTAACATTTGACAAAAAGTTTCAGTGTTTATGAGATAACGTTTTGTGTCCATTATTATTTTTACTTATTTTTGCTTTTTTAAGCATTTACTTCAGAAAATCACGGCAGGAACCGATAATAACATTTCGAACATTTAATTTAAATTAATTGTTATGCATCATTTGGTTACTTTAAAGTGCATTATGAATTATCACTAATTCTTAATGATAATTAATAATCACTTAAAACTAATAATTATTAGTTTTAATTTAGTTGAATTTAAATTAAAAAAAATTGTTTGTGTACGTTAAAAAAATATTTTAGTTAAAAATGTAATGTTGTTAAATAGAGAATTAAATTATTCTTCAAACGAGTTGTCGCATTATACCAATTTCTATTTAAAAAAATTAACGGTTATGTCACTACACCCACACTGGTGACGTCATCCCTACTCCATGTACGTTAAAAGATGGGTATTTTATAACAAAAATCGACCTTTTTCGGTATTTCCCTCAAAACTCGGCGGTTCTCGAAATAATGATAATACTCCATAATTTAGCTGTTTACTGCATATGTAATTCATTAGGTAAAAACCGGAAAAAAATTATAAAATTATCCAACAAACAATATTTCGAGCTACATGACAACAGCACGTTTTTGGACTTAGTGGTACATTATCAATGAACACAAAGCAATGTGGTTAAATACTTACCAGGTATACATAAGACAAACCACTAAATATGTAGGTAAAAACCCATAAAGTACTATAAAATTTGTTATTTATTGCTTACTTTTTCTTTGTTAAAAACTTTGTGTGATGTTAAAGTTATTAACAGATATTCTGCATGGCAACGTGTAGCATTTTTATTTCACTCTGTATTACTTAAAACACCGAAAAGGATTTTTAATATTTTCACGTCTCTGACATTGATAATTTAAACATTTTCGAGTTGGATTATAATAATTGTATTTGCCATTTCGTTTGATCTAGATTCCGTCTAGATATTTGTGCATTAAATAAACAGGAATCTTTAAATTTATGTTTATACCAATTTGGGGAGGATGAGGACAATCTTCAATAGACCAGTCGCGATAACAGTTGGTTTCATTGTTGAAGTGATGGAGAATTTTGTAACATCAGGAATTCAGTAGTGTAAAGTGTAGTAGTCGATGACCAGATTGGGTTCTGAACAAGAAAACATGGTTTTCGGCAGAGACTTTTAAAAATCTGCAAATTTTCATTTAAATTCATGAGTTTTGATTAGACAAGGTGATTAAGCTCAATTGCTACGTGGCAGTCTTTGTAAAGCGAGATAATCACCGGTTTGTTGCTGTATTGCGTGTCACAGAATTTGATGAAAACGTGTCTGATGAAAACATTGTAACTAAAAATTAGGCAGCCAAGTTTTGATGAATACATATTGTTATCATCATGATAACCTGACGTCCAATTCGATGTTTGACATCCCCATAATTTTGTTCAGTTTCCATTTTGTCTGATATGAGTCGAATCGAGATCGTTTGAAGTTTGTATAAGACATTGCTTTTTGTATATCCAATTCCGAGGTAACAAACTTTATTAATAACTTGAAGCAAAGTAATTTTGTTCAATTTTTCTAAATAAAATAAACATTCTTCGTTAATATATTAAGATTTGCTTTTATGACAAATTCAAAAGTAATAAATAAATATAAGTTTTATGGGTCAGATAATTGTCATATTTTAGTTTTCATTTAAATAAAGTTAACCTTGTTAATTAGTTGATGATTAATAAAAGTTTGATATTTTATTTTGATTTATGACAGTCAGTATTATTCTTTTCTGTCATTTAGTACATAAACAAAATTTTAAATACTGTTTTGTTAAAAGGTTAATTTCGATGTAAGAGTTGTTGACAGCTTAAATTCTGATAAATTGCGTTAGGCTTTCACGGCCATCGTCTAACTTATTAAATTGTTTATTCGGGCTGTTGGGCCGTTGTCTTCTGTTGAGATTAGTTCTCGACGTTTCGCCAACACTAGGGGTTGGCATCTTCTGGAGATGTTGATGCTTCGCTTGTAAGCAGAAACTGACGACGCGTTGTACTACGGAGGCAATATTTATAATTCCCACTCGCCTCCCCTCCACTGGTTTCGGCTTGAGGGGGGCGTGTCGTTGTTTATAGTAGCTTTTCTATCTCCGTGTTTGGCGGGAAGGGCGTTTGTGGATTTTAATACTGGTATCCATGTTTTGTTGATTTTTAGTCCTTCTTCTATCCTATTGAAATTGTTTGGGTGCTTGTATATTTCCACCGCTTCCCGATATAACCGTGGGTAGTACTGGGAAGTTTTGTCCAGCATCTGTGTTTCTTCAAATAGTATTCGATGTTCTCCGCTTCCCAAAGCGTGTTCGGCAACGGCAGATTTGTCGATATCTCCTAAACGACAATGGCTTTTATGTTCATTTATCCTGGTGTTGGTGTGTCTTTTTGTGGTTCCCACATATACCATTCCACATGTGCATGGTATTTGGTATACTCCGGCCGTTGCTAATGGGTCGCGTTTGTCTTTTACCGATCTTAAACAATCCTTGATCTTCTTTGTAGGTCTGAAGATGGTCTTTATGTTGGCTTTCTTGAATATTCGTCCAATTCTGTCCGTTACCCCCGATATATAGGGCAAGAACGCTTTCCCTTTACATTCTGTTTCTTCGTCCCTTCTTCTAGATACGTTGTTCATCGCCTTGTGTATTTCTCTTCTGGTGTACCCATTAGAGGTGAGCGCTTTTTCAATATAAAGAAGTTCACTTTGGAGATGTTGTGGTTCACAAATTCTCTTCGCCCTCTCTGCCAAAGTTTTGATGATACCTTGTTTTTGGCTAGGATGATGATTTGAGTTCCTGTTTAGGTATCTGTCTGTGTGTGTAGGTTTTCGATACACTTTATGTCCTAAGTGACCTTCCTTTCGATTTACTAATACATCCAGGAACGCTAGTTGTTGAGCTTTTTCTGTTTCCATCGTAAATTGAATATTTGGATGTAGTGTATTTATATAAGCCAGGAAATCGTTTAGTTTTTTCTGCTCCGTGACCCCAAATCACAAAGGTGTCATCAACGTATCTGAACCATACCCTAGGCTTGTATGCTGAGTCCATTATCTTCTTCTCTAAATGCTCCATGAAAAGGTTGGCTACGACCGGGCTTAGTGGGCTTCCCATTGCTACTCCATCCATCTGTTCATAAATTTGGTCTTCCCATGAAAAGTATGTGGTAGTTAGGCAAATACGGTATAATTCCACCATATCCTTGGAAACTAGTCCCTCAATTAAATTCAGAACGTCTTCTAGGGGGACTCTTGTAAATAGGGAAACCACATCAAAACTAACAAGAATGTCAGATTCCTGCAAAGTTATTCCTTTGATCTTCTCAATAAAATGGGCGGAGTCTTTTACAAAGGCATCGTTTTTTCTATATGTGGTTGTAAAATATCGGCCAGATGTTTTGCAAGGCTGTAAGACGGAGATCCTATGGAGCTCACAATAGGGCGGAGAGGTACATCGTCTTTGTGTATTTTCGGCAAGCCATACAAGCGTGGTGGGACTGCTTCGCTGTTGCATATTTCTTGGCTTTATCTCCTCTGGTATGGACGAAGATTTAATAAGTCTGTTGATTTTCCGTAGGGTGACTGCTGTGGGATCTTTTTTAAGTTTCTTATAAACCGCAGGATCTAGAAGATTTTGTATTTTCGTTTTGTAGTCGGCTGTCTTCATTACGATCGTGGCGTTTCCCTTGTCTGCTGGTAAAATTACAACATCTTTGTCTGCGTTTAACGATTTTATGGCACGTATTTCTTGGTGGCTCAAATTATTTTTCGGTGTCTTAGCTTTATGCAAAATTCTTGCTGATTCTGTCCTTATTTCTTCAGCTGCTTCGATTGGTAAGTTGCGGATCGCAGACTCTATATTAGCGATGATGTCTTCTTTGGTATAACTTTAGGCACAATCGCAAAATTTCCCCCTTTGGCTAGCAATGATGTTTTAGCTGAAGTTAAAACTTTATCTGAAAGATTGACCACTGTTCTTTCTGTGTTTTGTTTTGATTCTACCTCCTTATGTTTGGTGAAGCGTTCGTATTTGTTTTTCTGGCGTTCAGTGTTCCTTTCTAGTTCATTTTCCATTTTTCTGTAACAAATGGATTCAATTTTATTCCAATCTTCATATTTCAACCTGCTGCTCAAAACGTAAAACAAATCTAGAAGCTCCTTGTCAACCTTCGCCAAATTTCGTCTGGTGTCATGTATTCGTTCTCGTAATAGTGCTTTTTCCATGCGTGTATATATTCTATTGGCTTGACTTGTTCTGATGGATCGATTTGTTCGTAAGAAGTTCGGTAGTACCCCGTTGTCTCGACATCGTGATAGAAAAGCTAACGACGCAAGAAGTTGAGCTTTCTTCTTCCGTAGACAATCTAGTCTTCTGTAGTATGTAGTTACCTCCTCCCCGTAGAGGCGACTGATAAATTGCGTTAGGCTTTCACGGCCATCGTCTAACTTATTAAACTGTTTATTCGGGCTGTTGGGCCGTTGTCTTCTGTTGAGATTAGTTCTCGACGTTTCGCCAACACTAGGGGTTGGCATCTTCTGGAGATGTTGATGCTTCGCTTGTAAGCAGAAACTGACGACGCGTTGTACTACGGAGGCAATATTTATAATTCCCACTCGCCTCCCCTCCACTGGTTTCGGCTTGAGGGGGCGTGTCGTTGTTTATAGTAGCTTTTCTATCTCCGTGTTTGGCGGGAAGGGCGTTTGTGGATTTTAATACTGGTATCCATGTTTTGTTGATTTTTAGTCCTTCTTCTATCCTATTGAAATTGTTTGGGTGCTTGTATATTTCCACCGCTTCCCGATATAACCGTGGGTAGTACTGTGAAGTTTTGTCCAGCATCTGTGTTTCTTCAAATAGTATTCGATGTTCTCCGCTTCCCAAAGCGTGTTCGGCAACGGCAGATTTGTCGATATCTCCTAAAAGACAATGGCTTTTATGTTCATTTATCCTGGTGTTGGTGTGTCTTTTTGTGGTTCCCACATATACCATTCCACATGTGCATGGTATTCGGTATACTCCGGCCGTTGCTAATGGGTCGCGTTTGTCTTTTACCGATCTTAAACAATCCTTGATCTTCTTTGTAGGTCTGAAGATGGTCTTTATGTTGGCTTTCTTGAGTATTCGTCAAATTCTGTCCGTTACCCCCGATATATAGGGCAAGAACGCTTTCCCTTTACATTCTGTTTCTTCGTCCCTTCTTCTAGATACGTTGTTCATCGCCTTGTGTATTTCTCTTCTGGTGTACCCATTAGAGGTGAGCGCTTTTTCAATATAAAGAAGTTCACTTTGGAGATTGTGGTTCACAAATTCTCTTCGCCCTCTCTGCCAAACGCCAGAAAAACAAATACAAACGCTTAACCAAACATAAGGAGGTAGAATCAAAACAAAACACAGAAAGAACAGTGGTCAATGTTTCAGATAAAGTTTTAACTTCAGCTGAAACATCATTGCTAGCCAAAGGGGGAAATTTTTGCGATTGTGCCTAAAGTTATACCCAAAGAAGACATCATCGCTAATATAGAGTCTGCGATCCGCAACTTACCAATCGAAGCAGCTGAAGAAATAAGGACAGAATCAGCAAGAATTTTGCATAAAGCTAAGACACCGAAAAAAAAAAAAAAAAAAATAATTAAAAAATTAAAAAAAGCGCTCACCTCTAATCGCTACTACAGAAGACTAGATTGTCTACGGAAGAAGAAAGCTCAACTTCTTGCGTCGTTAGCTTTTCTATCACGATGTCGAGACAACGGGGTACTACCGAACTTCTTACGAACAAATCGATCCATCAGAACAAGTCAAGCCAATAGAATATATACACGCATGGAAAAAGCACTATTACGAGAACGAATACATGACACCAGACGAAATTTGGCGAAGGTTGACAAGGAGCTTCTAGATTTGTTTTACGTTTTGAGCAGCAGGTTGAAATATGAAGATTGGAATAAAATTGAATCCATTTGTTACAGAAAAATGGAAAATGAACTAGAAAGGAACACTAAACGCCAGAAAAACAAATACGAACGCTTAACCAAACATAAGGAGGTAGAATCAAAACAAAACACAGAAAGAACAGTGGTCAATCTTTCAGATAAAGTTTTAACTTCAGCTGAAATATCATTGCTAGCCAAAGGGGGAAATTTTGCTATTGTGCCTAAAGTTATACCCAAAGAAGACATCATCGCTAATATAGAGTCTGCGATCCGCAACTTACCAATCGAAGCAGCTGAAGAAATAAGGACAGAATCAGCAAGAATTTTGCATAAAGCTAAGACACCGAAAAATAATTTGAGCCACCAAGAAATACGTGCCATAAAATCGTTAAACGCAGACAAAGATGTTGTAATTTTACCAGCAGACAAGGGAAACGCCACGATCGTAATGAAGACAGCCGACTACAAAACGAAAATACAAAATCTTCTAGATCCTGCGGTTTATAAGAAACTTAAAAAAGATCCCACAGCAGTCACCCTACGGAAAATCAACAGACTTATTAAATCTTCGTCCATACCAGAGGAGATAAAGCCAAGAATATGCAACAGCGAAGCAGTCCCACCACGCTTGTATGGCTTGCCGAAAATACACAAAGACGATGTACCTCTCCGCCCTATTGTGAGCTCCATAGGATCTCCGTCTTACAGCCTTGCAAAACATCTGGCCGATATTTTACAACCACATATAGGAAAAAACGATGCCTTTGTAAAAGACTCCGCCCATTTTATTGAGAAGATCAAAGGAATAACTTTGCAGGAATCTGACATTCTTGTTAGTTTTGATGTGGTTTCCCTATTTACAAGAGTCCCCCTAGAAGACGTTCTGAATTTAATTGAGGGACTAGTTTCCAAGGATATGGTGGAATTATACCGTATTTGCCTAACTACCACATACTTTTCATGGGAAGACCAAATTTATGAACAGATGGATGGAGTAGCAATGGGAAGCCCACTAAGCCCGGTCGTAGCCAACCTTTTCATGGAGCATTTAGAGAAGAAGATAATGGACTCAGCATACAAGCCTAGGGTATGGTTCAGATACGTTGATGACACCTTTGTGATTTGGGGTCACGGAGCAGAAAAACTAAACGATTTCCTGGCTTATATAAATACACTACATCCAAATATTCAATTTACGATGGAAACAGAAAAAGCTCAACAACTAGCGTTCCTGGATGTATTAGTAAATCGAAAGGAAGGTCACTTAGGACATAAAGTGTATCGAAAACCTACACACACAGACAGATACCTAAACAGGAACTCAAATCATCATCCTAGCCAAAAACAAGGTATCATCAAAACTTTGGCAGAGAGGGCGAAGAGAATTTGTGAACCACAACATCTCCAAAGTGAACTTCTTTATATTGAAAAAGCGCTCACCTCTAATGGGTACACCAGAAGAGAAATACACAAGGCGATGAACAACGTATCTAGAAGAAGGGACGAAGAAACAGAATGTAAAGGGAAAGCGTTCGTGCCCTATATATCGGGGGTAACGGACAGAATTGGACGAATACTCAAGAAAGCCAACATAAAGACCATCTTCAGACCTACAAAGAAGATCAAGGATTGTTTAAGATCGGTAAAAGACAAACGTGACCCATTAGCAACGGCCGGAGTATACCGAATACCATGCACATGTGGAATGGTATATGTGGGAACCACAAAAAGACACACCAACACCAGGATAAATGAACATAAAAGCCATTGTCGTTTAGGAGATATCGACAAATCTGCCGTTGCCGAACACGCTTTGGGAAGCGGAGAACATCGAATACTATTTGAAGAAACACAGATGCTGGACAAAACTTCACAGTACTACCCACGGTTATATCGGGAAGCGGTGGAAAATATACAAGCACCCAAACAATTTCAATAGGATAGAAGAAGGACTAAAAATCAACAAAACATGGATACCAGTATTAAAATCCACAAACGCCCTTCCCGCCAAACACGGAGATAGAAAAGCTACTATAAACAACGACACGCCCCCTCAAGCCGAAACCAGTGGAGGGGAGGCGAGTGGGAATTATAAATATTGCCTCCGTAGTACAACGCGTCGTCAGTTTCTGCTTACAAGCGAAGCATCAACATCTCCAGAAGATGCCAACCCCTAGTGTTGGCGAAACGTCGAGAACTAATCTCAACAGAAGACAACGGCCCAACAGCCCGAATAAACAGTTTAATAAGTTAGCTTAAATTCTGTTTTGTTAAAAGGTTTAACTTAATGTAAGGTTTGTTGATAAATTTGAATATTTTAATTTCGAATAACTGTTTGTGAGAAATAAAAATAAATATGTAATATGTAATGTTTTTCTTGAAACCAGAAGTTTAAAATTATTTCTTTTAAAAAGATATTTACCCTTAAAATTTTTACGAAGAGAAAAACTTTTCTTTCTAAACAACAAGAGGATTTCTTTAAACGGCGTCCATTTTAAATAATTTAGGAATCTTTTTGTGTAGTGTTGCCCAGGATATCGCTGTAAGTATTTTTTTAGCCCTAGCTCTTTCTAGAAAAACAAAAAAATTGATGTTTACAAGAGAACATGGTTGAGCTAAAGAACAATTTGTACTTTTATGTTCCTGCAGTAAATGATTTAATCTGGAAACTCCTCCAGAGTTCCAACCACATACCGCAAATGAATGCGTGAAAAGAGTTAAGAGTTAAAAGAGATAAGAGTGAATTATAGTGAAAAGTGAATAGAAAGTTATATGACACAAGTACTAGTGTTGATGAAAATTCTATAACACCATGTAGAAAGTTGTAGTTGTAAGAACTGATTAAATGTAAAATTTTGATAATAATAAGGTTGTTTATAGTTATGGCTATGTAAGACAACATTTGTTACCCGAAAATATTTTAAGTGTTTATCTAAATAAAGGTACTGTATCATTCAAAATAAAAATTTAATAGTTTTGTGTGATTGAATCTTAAACGAATTATATAATACAATATGAATATGGATGAAACAAATTGAACATTATTTAGGATTTAGAATGATTTTATATTGTTAAAAAGTTGTATATTATCACGTCATGAACCGTTTGAGATACCGTCACCATACTCCCTTATACTATTGCCCACAATTTCTCATGTCTTGGCTTTTCGTTTTTTTATTGACTATCTCTAGTCTATCACCTCTTGTGATGGTTTAAGGAAGTGCTTTACGCAATTAAAAAATGAACACAACCTCGGCCCATTGAAGCGCTTTGTATATGGAATACACTATCCATCCAATCTGTCATTTGAAAACTTCTGGAGTGCTCAGACTCTTATTATTACATGGTACTATTAATGAATCTTTATAATTCTTTGTGAATTTTTAAAAAGAATTTTAAATAAAACGTCAACTGAGAACCAAAAACTAATTTCTTTGTAAACAAAATTATCGGTCGGAGACCGGCCCTAGCAAGGTATGGTTAAGTTGTACTGATATCGTACTCCTAGTTTTTAATAAAAACAAGTGGTTTTATTAAATAGTTTTTTAAAATAAAGTGTTTATCTACTAGATACTACTACGTAAGTTATCTATACGTAATTATTATTTTATTAGTGTGAAAAGAAAACGTCAATAATAAATATATACTACCGTATAATCATTTTGTGAGGTTAGCTATTATAAGTACTTATAGTAGCATGCGGTTAGTTTTTCACTTACCAGAGTCGGAGTAAAGCCTTCGCCGAAATAGCTTAAAATGACCTCTCAGAATGTAAAACGCACCTTCAGATCTAACCAGTCCAGTAAATCAACGTTCGATTATCACAAACAGTTATGCATCAGCCGCTTCACACTCTTTTCCGAGTAAGACCCAAGCAATTGTATTTAGTTGCATCGATAATGCTAAACTGCAGGATTATCTCATTCCTTTGGGCACAATCATAAACCCAAAAGATATTATTTTTTCATCTAGATTTCTCATAATAGAATCTGCATGTATTTGGCAAACAAAACCGTAATAGATAACTTCATGACACAACATGGCTCTATAGAAGTACTCGGCGATGTTGTAATAGCACGAAGACTTGTCTCTCCAGTAAAAAGACTAGTCTTGTCTGGAGTCTGCCCGTCAATTCCTCATCAAGTATTAGTTGAAGAATTACAGAATATCGGTTTAAAGCTTATTTCCCCAATATCATTTCTGAAAATTAGCTCGACTCTCCCCGAATATAGTTACATATTGAGCTTTCGGAGGCAAGTTTATATAAGCCCTATAACATCACCAATTCCAGATTCTATTCTAAAAAATTTCGACCAAACACCTTACCGCATATTTTTGTTACAAGGTACACTTACCTGCTTTATTTGCAAAAATACAGGACACATATCATCCCAATGCAATAACAGTTCAGTAACGGAATCAACTCATATTGAGTCAAACAATGAAATACCAAATCAAACAGCTTCGACAAGTATACTACACAAGGCACCAAACACCCAGCAGTCATCAAGTTATCCATTATCAAATCCAAGCATATCACCTTTATCTACAAATCTCCATGACAAAGAAATTACTAACGCTCCTACTCATAACAACACTTTCAATCAACCTAATTCAGTAGCAATACCGTTTTCACAAACTTTGGAAGCAATATCCTCCAATCTATCAGCTCCTTTTTTATTAGATACAACTGCAGAAAATTCTAATAAAACTAATACGTCAAGACAATTTTCTGAAACAACCATTTCAACCAATCTTACAAATAAAACTTCAAGCTCGACTTCTGTCACTACCAAGGAGTTTGCTCCAGTACTTCCAAATGTAATAAAGCCACATCATCTAAGTGAAAACTCTAATAAAAATTCCGAAAACACAAGTTCTTCCATAAAACGCAGTATTGGTGAGATCGTCACGCCTCCTTCAAACTCAGTAATTTCTTCAGAAAATCTGTTTGCAAAACCCAGACTCTCTAAACCAAAAAAAAAACGCGCTCATATAAAGTCCCATCTACACGGGAAACTCTTGAAAATTTCATTGATAATCATACCCCACCATTCGTTTTAAATTACCACCAATTGTCCTTACTGATTGATAATGTCCAAGGCTCCTCCGACACCATTAGCGTCGTCAAAGAATTTACAACTGATATCGATAGTTTTCTCCATCTTTTACAAAGCAGCTATCAATATGCAAATGATAGATCTACAAAAAGCAAGTTTACAAAACTTCAAAAGAAACTATACAACCATTTAGAGAAAGAGATTTCTGACTTAGATAGTGACTCTTCTAAAGACAATTGATCAGTATCATCTAACTCCGAATCTGTTAACAACATTTAACTCGATACTTCAATTGAACATTGATGGATTTTTTTCATTGTCTCCCTATGCCACAGCTTCTTTTATCTAAACATTCTCCAGATATTATTATTTCTTATGAACATGGAAGAAGCGTCCAATTTTTATGGGTTCCCTCAAACGTCGGAATAACAAGAAATGAAGAAGCTGACAGGACTGCACGAGAGGCAATTTTAAGTGATTTGTCAAAGCCTATAGACAAGTGTGTTTTTAGTGACTTGGAAGCTTATTTTAAAAATAAAGTGTGGTTTTTGTGGCAAAATGAGTGGTCTCAAACTAATTCCAATCTAAATAAAATCAAGAATAATGTGTCTCAGTGGTTTCATCGTCGCTCAATAGACGAGAACAAATTGCGGTTGCGCGTTTACGCCTAGGACATACCAGATTAACGTACTTCTACCTTTTAACAAAGAAAAATCCACCTATAGGTGGTCAGTGTAACGTCCGATTAACAGTCGAACATTTTGTAACAATTTGTAGTAAATATTATCAAGAAAGACAGCGCTACAAGATCCCAAACGCTCTACTACAGGCTCTAGGTCAACACTGTTCCTGTAACAATATAGTGAATAATCTTAGATCCATAAACATTTTGTACAATCTGTAGGTGTTTAACTTTGTTTTTTATATTGTGTTCCGTCGCTAATAACCTTTTGGTTGATGCGACATCTTTTTCTAAAAAAAAAAAAAAAAAAAAAAAAAAAATTATCGGTCCTTTAACAATTGTAAGTGAAAATATATGACTTGTTAGAATAAACAATGTGTTATTACAATATTTTAATTTTAGTTTTACCATTAGTGATATAAATTAAATAAATATTTTACAATTAAACTAATTTTGATTGATTCTAGTAAATTAGAATGTCTACACTATATACTATCTTATATCAATTTTCAAAAAGTTTTATTTTTCCACCATATAGTAAGTACTATGAAAATTCGTCTTCAAACGTCTTTGTTAGCGATGCTACACCACTCATCTCTTATTAAACATTTTCTATTTGTAAACCCATCCGTCATTTTACAATATTCGCTTTGTCAATATTGGTAGAACACTAATAGGCTTAATACATGTCGGTCTGTTGTTTCTCTGTGGCGTGAAAGGGTGAGTAGTAGCGCAGAGACAGTGGTGGAGGAAAACGTAAGGTAACTCGTACTTGTAATCGTATTATGTAATTCGATGGGTATAAGCAGGAATTGAAAGGAAAATCCTTTAATAATATATGAATAATAATATTAGTAAACATTTGTCAATGTAATGAAGAAATATTCAATACTGAATTAGCATTTTTTTTAGAGTGACACCTTTATTATATTAAGCAAATCATATTCTTAGTAACAAAATGAGGAGAAACGTCTCTTGACAACAGACATTTTTAATGTGCTTCTTATTAACTCATGTTTCTATATATAATTAATTATATGTATCTTTAATTACGGATTTATAATATTTTAGTTTATCAATACAAACGGCAAAAAATGCAAAAGCACTTGGCTCCCATGAAGTAAGTGCTGAAATACTAAAGTTTTTGGGAGAAAATGGAATTAAAGCTCTGTGTAACTTCTTTAACAGAATTTATGACACTGGGATATTACCAACTGATTGGTTAAAGTCGACATTTGTCAAAATTAATAAAAAACATCGTTCAAAGACATGCGGTGATTATGGGACAATAAGTCTTATGAGTCACGTTTTGAGATCTTCCTGCGAGTAATACACAGCAGAATTTACACGCTGTTAGAGGACATAAGTAGCAATACTCAATTTGGGTTTAGAAGTAGCTTGGGTAAAAGAGAAGCTTTGTTTAGTATACAGATGCTAGTACAGAGATGCAGAGATATAAATCAAAATTTGTACATTTGTGCTATCGATTTTGAAAAGGCTTTTGACAAAGTCGCCTAATGGAGACAATCAAAAGTATTATTGTGTATGGAGTAACCGTCAACAATATTAGATATGCTGACGATACCTTAGTCGTTGCTAATTGCGGAAAAGACGTTCAATATCTATTGAACAAAATAAAACAGACTTGTGATCAGTATGGATTAAAACTCAACGTTAAGAAAACTAAATATATGATAGTTCTTCTTTTTAAAGTGCCTATCAGTTTCGGATATTGGCGATCATCATGGCTATCTTCACTTTGTTTACTGCAGCACGGAACAGTTCAGTGGTAGTCGTGTTGTAACACTTTCGTAAATTTTGAAGCCAGGAAATGCGTTTTCTTTCCGGTCCTCTCTTACCATTTACCTTCCCTTGGAGAATCAGCTGGAGAAGGCCGTAACGTTCTTGATTTCTCATTACATGTCCTACATATTCCAACTTTTTTGTTTTGACGGTCATGAGAATTTCACATTCTTTCCCCATTCTACGCAGGACCTCCACATTAGTAACTCTGTCAACCCAAGATATACGTAAGATACGCCTATTACACCACATTTTCTGTTGGTTGATTGTAAGTTGAGCGTTTAGTATTGGTTTTTTACTAATTTTCATAAATTTGGTTTTCTTTATGTTAAGAACTAGTCCATATCTGTTGCTGACTTCTGTTATGCGATTTGTTAATATCTGTAAGTCATTCAGATTATCGGCAAAAAACTATAGTGTCATCTGCATATCTAATGTTATTCAACCATTTACCGTTTATTAGTATTCCTTTCGCACAACCATCTAAAGCTTCCTTAAATACCCATTCAGAATAAATATTGAACAACAATGGAGACAAAATACAGCCCTGTCGTACTCCACGTTATATTGCAATTTTATCAGTTAACTGGTCTTTATTTTAATTTTGGCCGTTTGATTGTAGTAAATATTTCTGATAATTCTAAGATCTTTGTTGTCAATTCCAATTTCTTGCATTAGACTCATTAATTTGTCATGTTTTACTCTGTCAAATGCCTTCTGGTAATCTATAAAGCATACGTATATGTCACAATTCACATCCCTGCATATCTGAAATAGCACCTGTATAGCAAAAAGGGCCTCCCGTGTTCCCAGAGCATCACAAAATCCGAATTGTGTTCTTGTTAGTTGTTCCTCACATTTTGTATATTCTTTTGTGAATGACCTTTAGAAATGTTTTAAGTAAATGGTTTTACATATAAGGCTTATAATTGTGTAAATCGCTGTTTCAAGAACTTAGGTTTTTTGATAGATTTATAAAAGTTGACACTAACCATTTTTGGGGAATTATGCCTGTATCATATACTATATTGTTAAATATATTTGTCAAACATTTTATGCCATCATAGTCCATAAGTTTTAAGAATTCTAAGTGAAAGTTATCAGGACCTACTGCTTTACCATCTTTTTTGCTTTTGATGGCATATTTTACTTCTTCGACTGTAAATGGTGGTCCAGATTTGCAATTGGTGTTTGTTGTGATACCAGTATTACTTCGTACATCTTCAAAAGTTTTTTCCACGTATTTAATAACATAATATCCCTTTTATGCTCTATTTCCAGTACTATGTTTCCCTGATTATCTGTCAGGAATCCAGTGTTTTTGTGTTACTATAAGCCTGCTGCTTCTTTAGTCTTTTTATGGAGGTTAAATGAATTATGTTTTCGTTGTAATGACTCTATCTCTGTACACTTTGAGCTAAACCAATTTTCTTTTAATATTTTAATAGCCCTTTTTATTTCGTTATTTATGTTGTTTTAGTAATTCTTATTATCTTTAGAGTTTCTTCTGTCTTCCATCATGCATAGAATCTCCTTCGTCATCCATTCCTTTTTCTTTGTTCTTTCAGGTTTTAAGTATTTCTCTGTTATTTTTTGACTTACTTTGTATGTAATAGTTGGCAAACAAAATTATATACAGGATGACGGTATAAAAGTAGGAGATGCCACACTGGACAGAGTAGAGAAACTCGTGTATCTCGGCAGTTATATCAATGAGAGCTGGGATCCAACCGCAGAAATTAAAAGCCGAATAGAACAAGCCCGAACTGCCTTTGTAAAAATGAAAAACGTACTTTGCAGTCACGATCTTAGCATTGACCTTAGAGTTCGAATGACGTGGACTCTAACTGAGGCTATCCTTAAACGCTTGACAGCCTTTAAGATGTGGGTATACAGACGACTACTGAAAATAAGCTGGGTCGACAGAGTTAGAAATGAGGAGGTCCTTAGACGGCTGAACCAAACAACACAATTGGTCAATATAATAAAGAAACGCAAGCTGGAATACTTCGGTCACATTATGAGATACCCTGAAAAATATGATCTTTTACATCTGATCATTTAGGGAAAGATCCAAGGTAATGGTGGTCCTGGTAGAAGAAGAACATCATGGCTGAAAAATCTAAGGCAATGGTATGGAAAATCAACTACATCGTTATTTAGAGCTGCTGTCAATAAAGTCACGATAGCGAATATGGTAGCCAGCATGATATCCAACGATCGATAACAGTCATGAAACTAGAAGAAGAAGAAGAATATTTTAGTATTTTTTTTTGTTATCTGCCATCTAACCCTTATTGGACGGGCCCAAAATATTACACAAAAGACGGACCGGGGTTTAACGGACCCCATTTTTAAATAGGATCCGTTCAGACCCCGGCCCGTCGTATGGTTATACAAAAAAAACTTCCAGTAACACAATATTTTTATTAGTATTGAACATTTATTAGACTAAAGCATACACTTTACTACAAAATGCTTTCTACTGCTGACGTTAACAGACTAAATAACAACAACATACTATTTGTACAATGTACACAAACTCGAACTCTGCCTGGGGTAGGGTAAGGAACGGGTGGATTGATTAGCTCGGAAATCACCTTACTGCAGTCAGTCTCAAGTCCGGATAAAAAAGGAGGGTAGAGTGAGGGTTAACTACCCACCCTCGAAAAAAGAAACTAGTTATGAAAACTGCAACTTTGCTCGAAACCGGACAGATAAACACAAAAAAAACGACAAATGCAATGTAAAAGTACTATGAATATTGGAACTTGGAATGTCCAGAGTTGGTACAGACCTGGAGCTGCTATAAATGCTGTGGAACAACTGGAAAACATAGGAATGAATATAACAGCAGTCCAAGAAATAAGATGGCCAGACGATGGAAATATAAAAATAACTAAATCCACCATCTTCTTTAGCGGTAACAAAAACGGAAGACATGAATTTGAAACGGCTTTGTGATTAGAGACATCCTATAAACGAAAGGATATGCTAAATACGAATGACAGGAGAACGATACAACGATCGTTCGAACGATTTTGATTATCTTAGTGCATGCAACAATGAAAGAGAAGGATGAAGATATCAAGAATGACTTCTACGATGCCCTGGAAAGAGAGATAAAAACAATGCTTAAACTAGATATGCGCATACTCTGCGGGGAGTTTAATGCTAAAATAGGGCCTAGCCTATACCTCACAATAAGTAAACACAGCCTCCACAATATATCCAACGACAATGGATTAAGACTTACAGAAACTGCGGCAGCTAATAATATGCTAATAAAGTCAACCATGTTTCCCCATAAAGACATCCATAAGCAAACCTGGGTCTCAAACGACCATATTACGCGCAATCAAATTGACCACATCATTGTAGATGATCGTCATGGAAACAATATTATAGACGTAAGAAGCCTGAGAGAAATAGACGGAGACACAGATCATTACGTAGGGCAAAAGTCAAATCCAGAATATCTAGCCACAAATACAATAAAACCACAATAAACGGTCCAAGTTTCTAGTTGGCTTCTGTTTATTATTACCAATTCTTTCCATAGTACCTAATCATTTCTGGAATTGACACACTCTCCTTCACCTTCGCTAGATATCATTTCTAAGTCTTGTTGCTGTTTATTTTCGTTTAGTTCTTGTTCACTGTCCGTAAAATGATCACTTTCTATATAATATCCTTCTTCCACATCATCATCACTAATGTCACTGTTCGCCTCATTATACTATTTTGTACACACTTCTTCGAAATCGTCGTCTAATACTCTTACAGCTTTAAAAAACTATCCATATTAAAATAACACTAATGCTGACCTTGCGTCTAGTAGACTCCGCGACGTAAATATTTCGAAAACGGTACGAGCGAGGTACCTCTCATTAACAATCTGTAACATCTGTTCGAATATAGAAGCTGTCAAAGCTAAGAAGGTAACCGAATTACAGGTTGCTACGTATTTGTGGCGAGCAACGCAGACGCGTTAATAAACGTGCGGAGTCGGTGAGGCGCATGGTCACCAGTTAAGGGCTAGGGTTCGTTAGTCTTAACTATTTATGGTTTTTTTGAAGCCGTAAGAAATGGATGTTCGGTACATATTCCACACAAGTTGCGGCTTGTCCTCCAATTTTAGCTGAACTAAAGTTTTTTTGAGAATATCAAAATATTCTTGGATGATGAGAGGATCTGTCATTTTTTTCTTGAGTACTCCACAGCTTGGGATTTTTTCTGTTAAATTGGTGACCTCTTTTAAAACTCCCGAACCACTCATCCCCAGGAGTTTAATTCTTAAATAGAGTTTTTATGTAATTTTTGGTAACAAATTCGCGGATAATCTCTAGTAGTTCCAGTCTGCATATTCCAAATCCTCACAGCTCCATAGTTTTTAGTCCTTGAGCCAATCTAGTCTCATCTTGGAGTGAACTTTCTGGAGCTCTCCCCTGCGATTTGCTTTTAACTCCTCGAACACCAGTCACATGGTAGAATAATATTGTTTTAGGACTATTATTATACAATTTATGTGCCCGGTATGCTGAACAAACCTCTCTTTTTACCTCTAACTGACTTCCGTTTATAGTTTATTACCATGATACTATGAATAACAAGATAGGATCTTCCCGTAGCTCAAAATCGGTCGGGTTCGCGCATGCCGTCATTGGAGACTAGAATTTGAATTCTTGTTAAAGTTAAATGAGATTTGTATGCATTCTGTGATGAAATTACTAGACGAAAATAAGTTAAGAGGTTTAATAATTACAATAATCGTACACATAAGGATATCTCCAAACTATTTATTAAAGATTATTTATTGATATATACAAAAACTGACATTTCGAACGTGCAAGTCTCCAATGACGTCACAAAAACATGCGCAATATCTTATCTTATAGTCATAGTATCATGGTTTATTACCATGTTCAATCTAGAATTAAAAATTAAAAGATAGTTTTGCAAGTTCACAGTTGCCCCAGTACACGTGGTCACATTTACCCCAGTAGGCAATATAAACGAGGTAAGTGCGATCTATGTCATAATTCAGTTAAACATTAAAATTGGCAATTTTTTCAATACATACAACGTAATTGTAACTGTTAAACAATCTGGCATATCATAAAATATTTACTTACCACCTAATACTCGCTTCTCACAAAATTTGTAAACAAAGTCTGCACGGCGCACTCTAACATCAACAAGTTAATTCGTACTATAATTTATTTTTATGAACGAGAGAGTAATTAGCATAATTTTAACTGGTACCGTCGACCACTCCATGGGCGTGCTCAAGATTAATTGAAAAATTACTTTGAATAATTGTAAAAAATAAATGAATTATTTCAGTGTTATAAAGTGTTATGTGTATGTAAACAAAAGTGACCTCTTTTATCACACACTATATTAGAACTGACTGGCCTACATTAAAAAGGGTTTTAAAAAATTCACATTTTTTTTAATTTTTAAAAATTACAAAAGAGAAAAAGAGTTTTTAAAACCGTCTAAGGTATGTTAAATAGATGAATAAAAATATTAATATAAAACTTACAGCTACTTGTTACAAATCCAAATCAGATTCAGAAGATGAACTTTCAGAACCAAGATTTATAATAACTGGCTCGATCATTTTATCAGTAATATTGTCCAGCTTCCACATTTTTTCCTCTTCTTTAATAGTGTGATTTACTGCCTTTTCCCAGTTTTCAGGTTTTACATTATTTACGGCCTCCAAAAACAACTGTTTAACATCATGAATTTTAAAAGTGGTATTTTTTCTTGAAACTTCACTCTTTATCTGTGCCCATACCAGTTCAATCGGGTTTAATTCACAATGATATGGTGGGGATCTAAGTACTGTCATTCCACGATTTTTGGCAATTTCATCAATTTCGTATTTTTTAAATTTTTCTTTATGAAGGGCACACAACGAATAAAGTTCCTTTCTTATAGATCCGGGATGGTACGTAATATTTTTTGAACTCAGCCAATTCTGCAAGTCTTTTTTTAACCACTTGGTTGTGGGCAGTCCTTCTATAAGTCTGGAGTGATAACTTGCATTATCCATTACTATTACACAGTTCTTAGGAAGAAGATCTATCATTTGTTCGAACCATTCTTGAAAGACATCAGCGTTCATGTCTTCATGGTAGTCACCGGTACGAGTTGATTCAAAAGTTAATAAACCACCTTCAACAAAACCGTCTGAACTGCCAATGTGTACTATTATCAGCCTGCGTCCCTTTCCTGATGGTGGGTTTAAACCAGTAGATAAGTTATTTACAAAAGCGTGCCTTTGACTTGTAACAGTTTCATCCTGCCAAAATTTATTTGGTGTATGACCCTCGTTGATCCATGTTTCATCAAGATAAAATATTTTTCTTTTTTGGTTTCTCATTTCCTTTATGGTTCTTAGAAAATGTCTTCTCCATATGACAATATCGCTTCTTTCTAATAAAATAGACTTTCTGGGATTCTTTTTCCAGCGGAAGCCTATTTCTTTTAAAAGTTTCCATAACGTACTTCGACTCATTTCTGGGTAATCCTTATCATCTCGAACTGAGACAAGAACTTTATCCAATGTTGGAAATTCTTGTCTAAAGAAGAATTCATGCACTTTCCGTCGAAGTCCTTCTTTAAAATGATATTCTATTTGAAATTTTGGTTTCCCTGGAGCATTACGTGGCATTTGAAAACTACCACATTTCTCTTCTTTAATAACTCTGTAAATCGTAGATTTCCCAACACCAAGTGTACTGCTAACTAACTCAACGGTCTCATCAACACTTTCACATAAACGTTTGTCTGTAAATGATTTAAAACAATTAAATATTAATGTTTTTTCATTAACTGTTAAAGGACCAATTTTTCGGCGTTTACACGGCACTTCCAAATTTTCCATAACACTAGTATACACAATAAACTGCACCTTGCAACTGAAGTACCTACTTTTAGTGAACTGTTAAGAATTTTGAATACGCCACTTGGACCTTCCTACAAAATGGAAAAACCCACTATCACATTTTCTGTGGAATAAGTTTAGAAGGTAATTATCTAGTCAATTACTGTCGTAGATTCCTGGAATTAAAGAATTAAATGTTTGATTGTTGAAACCCTTACTTCGTGGAATGCACTCATTTCAGATAAAATAAAACGTTTTATTTTATCTAAAGAATTAAACTTTATTTTGCAAATAGGTAGGTACTTATTAAACTTTTATTGGTTATATATAACCAATAAAATAAACATCTTACATTTCTTGCAAATTCATTAGTACCTGTTAACCTCCATCACTCCGACACTGGCAACCTTATTTAGGGATTAGTAACCCTCACAACTATTGTATTCTATTCTGCTCCAACCTTTATACCTGGTGGTCATACTCAATTTAAAATTGTTTTCCTATATACTTCTGTAAACTTGTTGACAAATATCTGTTTTTCATTGAGTCACCCGTATCAACAGTTTAGGGATTTGCATACATAATTTATTGTTTTATTACTCTCTCATACATAAAAATACACTATAACATACGCCAACGGTCAACTATCAAATTACTTGTTTTCTACAAACTGCGTATTTTCATAGATAGCTGTTTCAAGAAACTAGGTTTTTACTCACAAGATCCGCTGGCACCCCGAAATGGTAGAAAATTTTATATAGTAGGTATACTTAAACTTGCCCCACAATCACACTTTTTCGGGTTTACCTAAATATTCGATAATTGTGCTTCCCTCCTCCTTCCAACTATGAAAAAAATTGTAAGAAAGAAATTGTTGGAAATCGCATTTGCAACAATTTGAGTCCCTACGATTTTTGTCGAAAAGCAGAATATGGCGGAGTTATTGAGCAAAAATGGTTCTCTTTTTTCGGTTTTAAACTCAATATGGGGCTAACGCTACGGCTGTATTCAATTACTATTTTAAATTTACGCTACTGTTGAAACTCCGTAAAGTTTAGAATAATAAAATTTATATTTTATATTTTGTATTCGTATTTTGTATTTCATTTTTTGTCTTACTGTTGTCCTTTCTTTTCACTCTGGCGTTTAAATCTACGAAAATGAGTACTTCCTTGTTTTTCTTAATTCCGTTTAATGCGCTCAGTAAATTATCGTAAAAGTATTTTTTACATCTTTTTTACTTTATTTCCCTTCACAGCATCTTCTTTGGAGGTATAAATCCCTAGGATATCTATGTTATGTTCATTTTTCGTCAGCTCTACCATAATAATTTATAATCTTGATAATTTTTATTTATAAAACCAAAAAAAAATTAATTAAGCATAACTTATTATTATACATTAAATATTCTACAAACTTTAAGGCCACTTAACTAGCTCTAAACTTTTAACTATTTCGATTAAATATTTACGAGTAATTGATTATCTTCATTTTCTGTCCTCGAGGACGACGAACGGATTGAAGGGCCGATAGACGTAAATGATGAGATGGTCCCGAGAATCGTCCGAGATCCAATTAAACATTTAACCCTTAAGGGCAAGAATTAAAATAGAATATGGTTTGGAATTAATTAGCAGGTCAACTATGAATTGGCCCCAAATTAAAACCGCACAAAAAGGAAGGATCTTCTGCGGGGATCTAATCAAGCGACGACAACTAATTTGCATTTGGTTTCCACTGTGTTAGTAATGTTTAATGGAAATGCACTTGCGTGTTTTAAGAGGCAATTTCGCACAGATTCTTATTTACTTTGTACTAAGTGCTTTTACAAATACATTTTTGCAGCAATTATCTTTCGCAAAATTGTAATAATTTAGGGTTTTTAGAAAACTTGGCCATTCACGTCGAGATAAAATTATTTCATGAAGTGGCAAAATATTTGCTCTATCAAATTTTTGGAAATACATTTTAATGTTTTATAGTATCTTCTTTTTTATTTACTAAATATAACAATACAACATGGTACTATCGAGCAAATTCATAGGGTGGTAAAGACTATCAGAAATTCGCTCGAACAAAAAAATTACTGTACTGCTGCATTTCTAGATGTCTCTCAAGCATTCGACAAAGTTTGGCATGTAGGTCTTATCTCTAAAATTAAATCCATATTTCCTCATCCTATAAGCTCACTTGTAAGATCCTACCTGACAGATCGATTCTTTCAAGTCAAAAGAGGTGGGGAAATCACTAACCTGTTTCCAATTTGTTCCGGAGTTCCACAAGGAAGCATACTAGGACCCACCCTCTACTTAATATACACATCAGATCTCCCAACGACGACCAATACAACAATCGCTACATATGCTGATGACACAGTTATCATGGCTTCAAATTCTACAGCAACTGAAGCATCCCAGGTATTACAAAACCACCTACTTAAACTAGAGAGCTGGCTTAAACTGTGGCGAGTCCAAGTTAACAGTTTAAAATCAACACAAATAACGTTTACTTTAAAAAAAGATGTCGCGCCACCAGTTTCTATAAACAACACTCCACTACCAGTTAATACCGTCGTTAAATACTTAGGAGATTCATTTGGATAGCAAACTTAATTGGGGTATTCACATCTGGAAGAAACGCCTTCAACTCAGCTTAATCTACAGGAAAATGTATTGGTACATGAGTCGAAAATCTAATCTAAGCCTGGAGAACAAACTTCTAATATATAAATGTATTTTAAAACCGGTATGGCAATATGCAGCACAAATCTGGGGTACAGCAAGTAATACCAACATACAAAAACTTCAACGATTCCAATCGAAAGTACTGCGCCAGATCTGCAATGCCCCTTGGTACATTACGAACTACAGATTACACCACGATTTACAGTTACCAACAGTTAGCGAAGCAATATCTGCCGTAAACGCTGTATACAAGACCAGACTATCCTGCCATCCAAATCCGCTGGCCACGGATTTGCTCAACATTTCACACGAAAGAAGATTAAAACGACCAGACCCTTTGGACCTCTAGTAAACATGGAGAAACAGAGTATAGTGTCATAGTGCGGTGAAATAACAAGTTTTTATTCTGGTGTTTTCTAAATCTTTTCTTGATTTTTTTTTCTTTTTTTCCATTTTTTAGTCTTGTAATACTTATATGTGTGTCAGTGATGTTTATCTGTATTAAACTTTGTTTGTTAAGTTGAAGTTTAAATTAATTGTTATATCATAATATATTATATTTATATTATGTCTTACCTGGGTGCTTGCCACTGGGCGGCGTCCCACTATGTTATTGTACATAAATTATACATATTGCTTATTGTTTGTAATGAGACAGATTGCAATAAACATTGGATGGTAATATATATATATATATATATATATATATATATATATATATATATATATATATATATATAACAATCTGATAAGCAATTAGATCAATGAGAAATTTTGTTCTAACACAGTTGACTTAAAGTTGTTCCTAAATCTTAGGTACTACTTACTAAGTTCCCTAGGTTCTAATACTTTAACTACACTTAAACTGATATGTAGCTTATTCCCCGCATATCTATCTGCTTTGCACTATCATTTAATTCACTAACTTAAAAGACTTTGAGACAAGGCTTTGCACTAAGACAAAAATCGGTAGCAGATGTGAACTACTTCTGGATAGTCCTATCAATCCCTCTTGTCCACAGACTCCAGTTCTCCTGATCCAGTAAGCTAGTACCTGCTAAGAGTCCCATGTTCAGGGTCAGGGATGAATTCCACAACGGCATCCTTAGTCGTCTGAGACAAAGGATCAAAAAAATAAAAATAAAAAAGCACAGTTTATGTCCATTGTTCTAGATGAAACTGCAGATATCGTCAGTTTAAGTCAATTGTCGGTTTTTCTGCAATACATCAAAAATAATGGAGAAATACAAGAACGATTTTTGATGGATTTTAGGATATAACTGAAGATAGATCAGCAGAAGGTAGATATTGACATGTTTGTAATATATTCGAGGGACTTAACTGTGGCTCCAAACTTGTCGCTAAAAGTTATGATGGAGCTGCTGTAATAGGTGGGCACTTAGTACAAGTAGACGTCAAATAAAAGTAAAGAAGAAGTTTTAAAACACAATTATTGTGCACTACTTTGCACACAGGTTAAATTTAGTTTTAGCGTAATTGGTCCCACTTAATAAAACTTGCAAAGTATTTTTTCATAACTTAAGCGGAATGGCTGCTTTTTTCTAAATCGTCCAAAATTACACATAGTTTTAGATGTCATTCTTCAGAAAAAGGTTTTTGCAAGCAGCTCCCACCAACTGGAACTACAATGGGAGGTTATACCATTGTAAAGATGGGCGTTATATAACGTATTCGGATAAATAACACTATTAACAATAAGTATTCGTTTTCTCAATAACAGGTTACAGCAAACTGCCTATTACTTTTGTCACAGTGTAACTATACCGTTGGTATTCGAAATCGGCATTCGATATGTTGACGTGACAATATCGAACGATGGGAATCATTAGCTCAATCGGTAACAGAATAAGATGGTCATTGTCACCGAATTTAAGATGAGCTATGAGCTTTATTAAGACGGAGACCATGTTTATATGATTTATAATTTATAGTATAGTAGAATAATATATGTTTAATGTTTATTTTTAACAACCATCAAACGTATGCAGAATGTTTATCACTCATGGTTGAAACAAAAATAAACTATAAACAGTAGAAAGTATTCGTTTATTGAAAAAGATATATTATGATTACTACAAGAAACTATAGCAAGCCAAGCGGAATTGAGCTGCTTGCAGCTTGGGTAATAGGCGACAAAAGTAATAGGTGACCGGAACCTATTACTTGTCTGTCACCGGAACGATGGAACCTATTACTACAAAGTAACTGTATTTTCCATGGCTATACCATTGGGACCCTGAAACTGTGAATTCCCTAAGGGGGGAAATTACTGAAAGGAGACTTTGATTTTAATTTTTTGCTTTAAGGATTTTCTAAAATATTTTCCTATACCGACATTTTATTTGTTGTATTGCAGAGTAAAAAAAAATAATATTGGATTTTGTAATAAAAAATTAACGAAATCGAAGAGCAAATCAATAAATCAAAAAATTTGCGACCTCAAAGAGATAAAACCCAAACGGAAACGCAATAAAATCGACGATGTAATTGCCACAAAAATATCTTTTCCCATCAGCTTAAAGAAGATTTAAAAAGCTTTGTGAGTTAAGATTTATAAAGTTATCCAATTTTAATAAATGTGCCAACTATAGTTTCCCGGAAAAGGCTCTTAATTGTCTAAAAAAAAACAATATTTAAACTTTTTTAACATTCTTTCCCTGCATTTCTAACTGTGCGTTTTGTGTGATTCTCAACACTCTACACAAGCTGATACTAGTTCTCAAATGCTGACATTTCTAAATCAAACTGAACTGGATGAAGCATATAAAGAGGTTTTAAAATTATGTAACTTAGTAATGACAATACCTGCTATAAGTGCGTCTGTAGAACGAAGTTTTTCTGTATAAAGCGAATTAAAAACTTTGTCAGAAATTCCACAAGTGAGGAGAGGATAGCTTTATTATAATGCTCTAAAGCTAATTTTTTTGTTATTTTTTAGCCTTAATAGCAATACAAATAAAGAAGTAAGTAAATAAGTAATATGCTTTATTGTCACTGAAAATTGTACACATTTTGTGGACAAAGTTTATAACAATAAGACAAGAGAAAAGAAAAAAATCAGAATAAGAATGTTTGTATTTTTTTATTGGAATGCTCGACAACTATGATCTTGCATGGTACAGTAGGTACCTAGTGTAGTGTGTGTGTAGAGTAATTGTCTTGATACTTAGCAAAGTCGACGTCATTATCTTTGCTAAGAGACGCTAATTGTATCCGAACGTCTGCGGTCCCTCTGGTGAGTACCGATCGCACAAGGATAGAAATTATTTTCATTTATTAATTTTTAATAAACGAAAATTTCCACCCAGATGAGATTCGAACTCACGACCTTTAGATTTAAAGGTAGGCGCTCTTACCACTGAGCCAAGAGGTTGTTTGTATTTTAAATTAAAAAAAATAAGATTCTTCCAGAACAGAAAAAATACTACCTAATTAAGAACCTACAAACTTCGGAAAATGTTCATAACAAAAAATAAAAATTAGGACAGCAGATTATTGAATTAAGGGTTCAAATATTTCACCTCCCTGTGCTAAACAGTAACCAAATACCAAATCTGTCATACAGATTTCTCCTCATATTTTGGAGTAGGGCTAGTGTAATGCTTGCAGAGAAATGAAGTATTTTTGCCCTTAATTCAACTGGGTTTATGGCCTTTTAAACTGATGCCTATATGTTTTCTTTGAGACAACCCCAAAAAAGAAATCGTTCGGCGCTAAGTCACAGAATCTAGCGGGCCATTTAATTGTACCACGTGTACTTATCAGTCGATTAGGAAACGTTTGATTGAGGAAGTCAACAGTTGCTGTAGAGTTGTGAGCTGGACACCCATCCTTTCGCGAACTGCCGGAATGATCTCATTCTGTAAAAGTTGTAAATATTTGGGCCCGTTTAGGTTTCCATCGATAAAAAATGGACCGACAATATGGTCGCCTAACATCTTAGTCCAAACATTTAACTTTTGCGGATGCTGCGTTTGCTGCTTTGCTGAGGTGCTTTTTTTTCCGAGAATAATACCTTGCAACATATGAATTGTGTTTTTTATGTAATGAAAATGGAGATTCGTCAGAAAATAAAATATTTTTTAAAAAGTGTACATTTTTATTCTGTTTAATTAATATAATTTCACAAAACTCCATCCGTCTAAAGGTATCTTCCGGAAACAGTTTTTGTGTTGGTTGTATCTCAAAACAGTATTACCCATTCCTTTTAAGAATTTGCTGGACAGTTCGAGCATTCACGTTAACTTTCCTAGCAAATTTTGCTGGTAAATAATTTTTTCTCGAATGATATTCGACATGACAATTTCACAAGACAATTAATGCACCATATTAACGAAACATTTATTTGTTAACAATATTAAATGTATAATTATTATAAGCTATAGTACTTTGCCCATTATTTTATACCAAAGCTTGATTTTGTGTATTATTGACCTGTAGAATTTGAGAACTTGAAGGTCCAGCCTCATTGATTGTTCTGAGATTTTCGATCAACTTCTAGGGGGACTGGAATCAAGCTGCAGATATGGTTTTAGAGAAGCTTGCATTTGAGTGACCCGTTAATTTAATTTACTCCTGATCAGAAACACCTTGTGAACAGTTTTTGAACGCAAAATGCATCCTTACAGTTGGAGTGAACGGTAAGAAAAAGTCTGTCTGATAAAATCTTTGGTCCCCTTTTAATTAAGTTCAAAAATAATAATTAACTGGGCATAACATTTTAATTGGATGAATTTCTTAACAGTCATTTGCTGCCAACCTTTATTTGCCAAACTATTTGAACCGCCTTAATATGTTTTGTAGAAATGCTGTTGTATTAATTTTGCCAGTAGATTGTCCCATCTTCTTCTTCTTCTAGCCATTCACGTCCACATCTGAACATAAGCCTCTTCAAGTCTTCCTTTCCATTGTTTTTTATTGTACGCTACTTGTAACCAATTTTTCCCGGCAGTCCTTTTCAGATCATAACATCATTCAGATTGTCTCATAACATCAAATTCCTTTTGAAAAAAAGTGAATTTTGCAGTTTACAGCCTTATTGTCTCTTCCAGCAAGTTCAAATGAGCAAAAGTAAAAAACTTTTTTTGTATTTCATCGGGGGATTCCATAATGTAGCTTTGAATAAGAGAGGTAAGAGAGGACCGGGAAGAAGATGCATTTCCTGGCTTCAAAATTTACGAAAGTGGTATAACACGACTACCACTGAACTGTTCCGCGCTGCAGTAAACAAAGTAAAGATAGCCGTGATGATCGCCAACATCCGGAACGGATAGGCACTTTAAGGAGAAGAAGAAGCTTTGAATGATTTTTAATAGTTTTTCGGTGGATAAAAAGAAAAATTAAAAATGTTTGCTACCTTACCAGTCAAAGGTGAAAAAAAACTTTACTTCGAGATTCCCCTTCATTTTTCCAGGCCGAATGGATTTAAAAAATTTGACATCATTAAACGACTTAAAGAAAAATGTGCTAAATATTCAACGTAGTATGGTTTTGGATTTTTGCGAACATTTCGGCAAATACCAATGTATGTCACCGCGGGGGAACAAATAGGGGTCTGACATCCTTCTATTGCCTCCGGGTGCTCTGTAGAGGGCTTCGGAGACGTCAACGAATGCACCTCTACCCAAGTCTATTTACTGGATATAGACTTGTAGAATTATTCTTCTGATGAGCTCGTCTTGAAAAAGATGAGCTATTTCTTACATGACACGATGAAGTTGTCGAAATAGACATCAGGTTCTCAGCTTCGGTGACTTGCCTTGATAAAGGCAAGATATTTCTTACATGACTAAATAGTAGTCGAAATAAAACACCAAATATTGTTGAATAAAATACTTAGCCACAGAGTATGGGAAAAAGCTAAAAATAAAGCAGAGCCCCGAGAGCACTAAGCTCTCGGAGAGCCCGTGAGGGACTGACTTGGTTGACCTGAAAATCGCCTATTTTTATACACGCTGAAGTAGCGATAAATAGGGATTTCCAGGTCAGGGACCAATAGGAAAAAATGAGGGGCGGGGCGATGCGTCTCGAGCGCGAACTAGTCGCGTTCGAGAAGATGTATTCAGCAGGCACATTAATAATTTTATTTCGAAGAAATTTTTCGATGGAGGCATGCATACAATCTACCTTCATTTGTGTGTGACCTACTTCAAGGTACTTTTGTTCAATAACGATGTTTCTGGTCATCGCCATATTTATCAAAGCATTTAGGCCGTAACGTTTTGATTTTAAGCTGCGCATCCGTTGCTATAAATCACTATTTTTTTGTTTGTGGTGTCCAAGATTTGTGGTATAACTTTATCTATAAGTATAAAATGACAGAGGAGCAAATTCTTCAGCGAAAACTCCAACTTCTGTCTCATTTCATAAAACGCAGTATGCTTTCTTAGTTTTTAAATCTAATGCACAAAAATTATGCACATTAAGTAAAAATTTGTAATACAGTGATAACACAATAGATTTTCGTGCTGTAGCAGAGCCTGAACTTCAACTGTAAATACGTAATCTCAGTTTTAATGCTCTTTTCTTGTTGTGTGTTTCTTGTATTTATCTTCAGATAGAAAACCCAATTTATATGACTTAAATTTTTCGCAGGCGTCTTTTTAAGGATGAAATAATGATGTTTTCCGTATCTAAAGTGTTATTAAATTTTGCCACCTATACAGGTAATACGTTGTTTGTTGAACACCAGTCCGAAACATAATAATCCTAAAGCGACTGTTTTGATAACAACCGTTGGGCACGATTCCACGTTGCAGCTACTTTCTAACGGTTGGTGCAACACGGGGTTAGCGGTTTTACCGTAGTGGGGGTCTTATGCACGGAGGTAGCTTGTTTTTGGGCAGGCTATTTGAAAGGTTTACGATAAAAATTAGGATGTAGCAGTTTGTGAACTGATATATAGCTGGGTAAAGAAAACAATACACGAATAAAATGATATTACGAAAAAAGTGGAGTTAGCTTGTTTGCAGATTAGGCCATCGGTATGTCTTAATGACGTTTGTCAAACTGTCAACTATATAATTACCAGGCATCTTCGTGACGAATGTGTCATAATTTTGTCGCTAAGAAATCATGGACAGGAAGGAGTTTTGCCAGTAGGAAATGTGACGTTGCTATGACGTTGTATCAGTAAAAAATAGTCTAGTTAAAATGTCAATTAAAACGAACTTATTAAAGAAACGTCTGAAAATTCCAGTCTTTATGAGTCTGCCATAAAAGCTTTTGCCGGATGGCAGAAGAATAGAGCTTAACTACAAATAAAGAGTTTAGTAAGTCTTTTTATAATTTTATTTAATATGCATTCGTTTCTTTAGGTGTCACGGCACGTCACTGGTAAAATTTACTTAACACTACAATTAATTGTGATTTAATCCCATATAATTATATATTTTACTAAAATTTAGATATATAAAAGATTTTGTAACTAATTTTATTCTTTCTCCAGGCTATACATAATTCAATACATAGTGTGGTGAAAAACGTTCAATTCGCGAATTCTGAAAACGCTTTTAACCTAACGGTGAATAAAGAGATTTCACTGTGTTAGCAAACAACTAAAAGTTCTCGTATTAGATTACAGGAAAAAATCTAAAGTATCGAACTGACCTTCAACTTGATTCCGATCAGGTGTGCTTTAGCCGAAATCCGTGCCATCACAAAAATATTGATCTGCCGTTTGGTTAATAAGGCGTGAATGTCTACCTCGATCCTGTTTATATTCGCATCATCCAGAGAGAATATAACATCATCGTCATCGGGATGTGTTTGGCCGATTTGTACCTTCCAAGTGGAATAATTGCTTGCTAACGTTGCCGCAGGTTTTGATGGAAACGAAGGCGAACGAACGAGGCAAGAGAAAACTGGATTGGACTGGCTCCGTTAAATTCAGTTAGAACGTTACGTTTTAAATATATATCCACAAGCGATGCGGCATATAATTTGTATAATTATATTCCTTTCATAATATTTGTTGTGATTTTTAAGTTGTATATTATAAATTACACACCAGATTGAAAACAAAGTTATGTTATTGTATATAGTTTATTTTTATGAACGAGAGAGTAATTAGCATAATTTTAACTGGTACCTTCGACCACTCCATTGGCGTGCTAAAAGAGTTTTTAAACCGTCTAAGGTATGTTAAATAGATGAATAAAAATATTAATATAAAACTTACAGCTACTTGTTACAAATCCAAATCAGATTCAGAAGATGAACTTTCAGAACCAAGATTTATAATAACTGGCTCGATCATTTTATCAGTAATATTGTCCAGCTTCCACATTTTTTCCTCTTCTTTAAAGTGTGATTTCCTGCCTTTTCCCAGTTTTCAGGTTTTACATTATTTACGGCCTCCAAAAACAACTGTTTAACATTATGAATTTTAAAAGTGGTATTTTTTCTTGAAACTTCACTCTTTATCTGTGCCCATACCAGTTCAATCGTGTTTAATTCACAATGATATGGTGGGGATCTAAGTACTGTCATTCCACGATTTTTGGCAATTTCATCAATTTCGTATTTTTTAAATTTTTCTTTATGAAGGGCACACAACGAATAAAGTTCCTTTCTTATAGATCCGGGATGGTACGTAATATTTTTTGAACTCAGCCAATTCTGCAAGTCTTTTTTTAACCACTTGGTTGTAGGCAGTCCTTCTATAAGTCTGGAGTGATAACTTGCATTATCCATTACTATTACACAGTTTTTAGTAAGAAGATCTATCATTTGTTCGAACCATTCTTGAAAGACATCAGCGTTCATGTCTTCATGGTAGTCACCGGTACGAGTTGATTCAAAAGTTAATAAACCACCTTCAACAAAACCGTCTGAACTGCCAATGTGTACTATTATCAGCCTGCGTCCCTTTCCTGATGGTGGGTTTAAACCAGTAGATAAGTTATTTACAAAAGCGTGCCTTTGACTTGTAACAGTTTCATCCTGCCAAAATTTATTTGGTGTATGACCCTCGTTGATCCATGTTTCATCAAGATAAAATATTTTTCTTTTTTGGTTTCTCATTTCCTTTATGGTTCTTAGAAAATGTCTTCTCCATATGACAATATCGCTTCTTTCTAATAAAATAGACTTTCTGGGATTCTTTTTCCAGCGGAAGCCTATTTCTTTTAAAAGTTTCCATAACGTACTTCGACTCATTTCTGGGTAATCCTTATCATCTCGAACTGAGACAAGAACTTTATCCAATGTTGGAAATTCTTGTCTAAAGTAGAATTCATGCACTTTCCGTCGAAGTCCTTCTTTAAAATGATATTCTATTTGAAATTTTGGTTTCCCTGGAGCATTACGTGGCATTTGAAAACTACCACATTTCTCTTCTTTAATAACTCTGTAAATCGTAGATTTCCCAACACCAAGTGTACTGCTAACTAACTCAACGGTCTCATCAACACTATCACATAAACGTTTGTCTGTAAATGATTTAAAACAATTAAATATTAATGTTTTTTCATTAACTGTTAAAGGACCAATTTTTCGGCGTTTACACGGCACTTCCAAATTTTCCATAACACTAGTATATACAATAAACTGCACCTTGCAACTGAAGTACCTACTTTTAGTGAACTGTTAAGAATTTTGAATACGCCACTTGGACCTTCCTACAAAATGGAAAAACCCACTATCACATTTTCTGTGGAATAAGTTTAGAAGGTAATTATCTAGTCAATTACTGTCGTAGATTCCTGGAATTAAAGAATTAAATGTTTGATTGTTGAAACCTTTACTTCGTGGAATGCACTCATTTCAGATAAAATAAAACGTTTTATTTTATCTAAAGAATTAAACTTTATTTTGCAAATAGGTAGGTACTTATTAAACTTTTATTGGTTATATATAACCAATAAAATAAACATCTTACATTTCTTGCAAATTCATTAGTACCTGTTAACCTCCATCACTCCGACACTGGCAACCTTATTTAGGGATTAGTAACCCTCACAACTATTGTATTCTATTCTGCTCCAACCTTTATACCTGGTGGTCATACTCAATTTAAAATTGTTTTCCTATATACTTCTGTAAACTTGTTGACAAATATCTGTTTTTCATTGAGTCACCCGTATCAACAGTTTAGGGATTTGCATACATAATTTATTGTTTTATTACTCTCTCATACATAAAAATACACTATAGTAATTTACTACCCATTAGCGCCTAAATTATTTTTTGTTAAGTATTTGTATAAAATTTCGTTTATTTTAAAGTTATATGTACAGGGTGGTGAATCGTCAAACGGGCCATAGGAAATTCAGTGAGAAATTCTAAATTGTTGAATTCCTTCTTCCCTAATTATTTTACATCAAAATTCATAAGAATCTTTTTGTAAAGGACTGAAATTTGTATTAAAAACACATATTTAAATTGTTCTACGAATCAAATGTATTCTAAAATTTTGTAAAAATATAATACATTTTTCAGGCCACCCCTTAAAGTCAGGCCACACGAGGTACAAGAATGAATATGACATGTTGCGTTTGGTCATATTTACGTTTCTAATATTTGACAATATTTGAATTGCCAAAATTTTAATTTTGATATTTACAGATATTGAAGCATTAAAAATGCGAATTGTTGAAAAGTGTACAAAAATATCTCCACGCATTCTGGCTAATGTTAGAAGAGAATTTTACAATCGAGTGGGATACTGCTTAGTACAAAATGGCTTATTGTTAGAACATTTGTTAATAGTTTTATGTTTAAAATGATCATAAATTATTATTAGGAAGGATCATAGTAAAACTATATTGAATTTCTTTGAATTGTTTTATAACCTGAAATTGAATTGGAGTGTATTATGATATCTTGTATTAAATAAAGATCTGGCAGTTCTCGCACGATTGCCTGAATACATTATTGCGATTTTTCGTAACTGAATACAATTCATCAATTTTATTGCTTTATAAACAATATAATTTATTGTTTACAAAGTACTATTTATTGTTGACTAGTAGTAGTAGTATTTGTGAAAATTTGCGTATTTTAGTATTTGTGTATAATTAATTCACAAAATAAAAATATTGACAATTTAAATATCAGAATCATAAATCTGACCAAATACAACATATCATACACATTCTTGTACCTCGTGTGGCCTTACTTAAGGGGTGGTCTGAAAAATGTATTATATTTTTACAAAATTTTGGAATACATTTAATTCGTAGAACAATTTTAACATTTCCTTTTAATACATATTTCAGTCCTCTACAAATAGTTTTCTATGACTTTTGGTGTAAAATAATTAGGGAAGCAGGAATTCAACAATTTAGAATTTCATATTAAATTTCCTATGGCCCGTTTGGCGATTCACCACCCGGTATATCTATATAAACTTTTTTAAAATTTTTTTTTTTTTCTGAAAAGGGGTTCTTAGAGGACCCGTGTTTAGGAATGTGTAGTTATAGTTCTTTTGAGAACTAGTTCACTGAACTAGTTCATTTTTGTGAAATAGTTATGTTGAACTAGTTCGCCTAAAAGAACTAATAAGAACACCTCTACGTGTTCATTCGATTACGCTAGACGTATATGAGGTACAAATACTCTTACTCCTAAACTACTCCTTCTGATAAAAAATACAGGATACAGAGCCGGACATTACACTATCAACATTGTGTTTGAACAGTTTTTTGCAGTCCAATTCACAGCACTGTCTTCTGTTACAAGGCTCCACCAAATGATATCTTCCATCAAGTCTTATTGTTATCTATGAAATACGGGAAAGCTAGGGAAAAGCTAATTGTTGCTAATTAAAATGGAAAAGCTAATTGTTGCAAATGAAAAAAGGGAAAAGCCTGAAACGGTGAAGCCAATATTAGAAATTATGTAAGATGTATGGTTAAATAGAATTTAAAATTAATTAATAATGATTTAAATAAAAAGGTTAAATAACCGGGAATGTAACCAATATAAAAGAAAATATAAAATTTACTGGAAGCACTACAATAGAATAGGCTTAGCTCAAGCGAATGAGGGTTGTGCTCAGAGAGGAGGTTGGCACGTTTGCTTGCCTGTAGTAACTTAAGGTTAAATCAGATCAATCCTAAGATGATCTGGAGATGGGCGCCAGGGTGAATTTAGAATATCAGTCCAATTTGGGATATATGTAATTCTATTCTAACTGAAAATAAAAGATGATAGGAAACAACTGTGCCATTTCAACCCTATACTTATATACACTAACTAATTATTAAAATATATCCCCAAAATATATATATATATATATATATATTATATATATATATATATATATATATATATATATTTACAAGAAAGCAGTTACTAAAAATATGACCCAATATATATATATATATATATATATATATATATATATATATATATATATATATATATATATGTATCTACAAAAGTTTGATCTAACAGTCCTCTAACAATGAGGAAAAATTAATAATATTTAAATAACTCACATGGAGTAAATGGCAATTAAAATACTTATAAAATAATTAAATCCTTATACAATTATAAAAGGCAGGTTAAAAATCTGAGACTAGTCAGTTAAGATACTTGAACAATACATACATCAATTTGATATGTGAAAATACATACAAATGACCATCCAATTGGATAATATATCCTGAAAACTTATTAAGTGTTATGTAAAATATTAATAAATAAATAAATTTAAAGTAAATAGAGAATAAAATTAAGCAAGTAAAAGGATTCAAAATATAAATTGAGGGTACTAACCAGATATTGTGCCCAACGCTGTTCGTAAACCCACTTAGGCTGAAGGCCTAAGTATCCAAGATATAAATATATATTATAAAGAAAAAATTTAAATTTAAATTATTAAGTTTTAACAAAAAAAAATAAATGTCCTTAATAACCCCTTTGATGGAAAGGGAGTTCCCTAATCCGCTGTCCTGGTAGTGGATGGCTATAGGATGGATCAGCCTATGTGTTTGTTATAAGCCTCTAAGGACTAGTAGACCAACCAGAAAACGAAACAAAAAAAATTCTTCCCCAAATTAAAGTATACTTCTTCCAAAATCCCAATATAATTTCCTCCAAATCAAAGTATCTTCTTCCCCAATAATAAAAACTTAAATTAATTCCAAATCCCTGAGGTTGGACCAGCAGGCAGAACTTATTGGAAGTTTTATCTTTCATAAAACAAGGTGGTAACTTCTTAAAACGCACATAAACTAAATTCCTTTAAAACATTAACCAAAAATAAACTCTTCCTCATTCCCAAGAACTAATAAAATAACTTAAAATTGATTTCTTCTTCCTTCCAAGCTCTCCCTGCCGCAACTTTTCAACCTGTGTCCAGGAAGTTCTGATCTAAAATTCTGACCAGAATTTCTTTCAAAAAGGTTAGGTTTCAAATGACAATGGGAATCGATTTTATTGTAAATTGATATATGGTATTGTATTATAGGTTGCCTAGTTTGCGGCGCAAATTAGTAGTTTTTGTAAGTAACGACCGTATCCTTACATTATCACTTTGCAAACTCTGCTATCTAATTCAGATATGAAGCCACGCAGATGACCAGCACCTCTGAAAGCAACACCATATTTCTGCATAATAACCTTAACGATCCTTCTTCTAAAATCAGGTTGATTATATTATCAAAATGAGATTTTCTTTTTAAGACTCAGGCGTTATAAATGGATGCATCCAAAAACCATGTAATAATTGGCCACCACCACTTTTTACATCAAATAGATATTTGATAAGATGATGCATCACAACATCTGCACCTGCACGTAATAGTCTACCGGTTAGATTAGCAACTAGTCATTCTTCCTCATCACCAGAGTCCTCATCAGTTCATTTGGATCTGGATGCTCGCTAAATATTGCATTTAAATCTTGATCGTCGTCGTTTCCAACCATAGCTAATGCTTCTTTCAAAGTAATACCACTAAAACAATAAAAATAGGTTGATATTATAAGACAGTAACCTCGTAAACCTTTTTTTGGATGGTGCTAAAAGGTCACCAATGGAGACACTGCGGACGGCAGCCAAATGGTTGGTGGAGAGCGAGTCGTGGGTTCGAAAATAGCTTTTGGAACAGAGAATGGGCCCAACGTATGAAATAAGTAAAGATAGGATAAGAGATATTAGAAAAGATACAGAAATAAACAAAAAGATAGATGGGTAAAATTACCAAAGATACGATAAGATAGAAACAGCGCGCCACTTAATGTTTTTGTTGTTAAGGGGAAAATTAAGAAACGTTAAAAAAGATAAGAGGTAAAGAAAGATATTTAGGTTCAGAGACCAAACATAAGAAAAGATATCAATAGTTAATTATCAAATAAATTTGGTCAACACACTATATAAACAAATAATTAATATATTACTTACCTACGAAACTTAATCAGCCTGATCTTTCTACTGGTCAAAGGCATAATAGTAAAGGTAAAAAGTAAATATTCAGAGTTACTATTTTATCAGGGAACTTGTTAGGAGCCGACATATAAAATACATACATAAACAATAACAATATATTCAACAACAAAATTATGACACTGCTGAATGCAACACAACGTCGCCTGAGAATTATACTGTTCTATATCCACTTTTTGGCAGTTTGGAGTTATATACATAGAAATTTTTGTAAAAATTAGCTTGTTCTATATCCATTGAAATGATGATAATGTGATAACCAATTAAAAGTTTTCAGTAACATTTAGTTATATATCCCGTATGCCTCAAAATATTTTTAAAATTATTTTGTTCTATATCCTCTTTAACTTTTAGAATAAATAGGTACGTTACTAGAATTATAGTGTTCTATATCCATTACGCATAATGTGCTAAATACCGAACTGTACGTGTATGTACATCATGGCATGTTGGTAAATGATCTATTGTTTTTTGTAAAAAGTGAATAGTAAGAAAATGTATTTAAACTAAATAGTAGTGGGTATTCCTGAATACAATTTAAGTAAGTACGTTTAATATTATTGTGTTGATTTAATCATCCTTATTAAACGAATTTGCAATATAACCTTGTCACCGCGGGGTAATTAATAAGGGTCTAAGCACCTTCTGTACCACCGTGTGCTCTGTAGAGGGCTTCGAAAACATCAACGATAGCTCCTCTACTTAAGTCCATTTTCAAGGTATGGACTCGAAAATGTTTTCTTCTGGTATCTTGCCTTGAAAAAGGCAAGATATTTCTTACATGACAAAGGTTAAGTCGAATTAAAAATACCAGGTTGCAGTAGAATAACATCTCAGCCACAGAGTATGGGAAAATCTAAAAACAAGAAAGCAGAGCCCCGAGAGCACTAAGCTCTCGGAGAGCCCGTGAAGGACTGACTTATTGACCTGAAAATCGCCTATTTTTATACTTTCTGAAGTAGCGATTAGGGATTTCCAGGTCAGGGAGGGGCCAACGTGAAAAATAAGGGGCGGGGCGATGCGTCTCGAACGTGAACTAGTCGCGTCCGAGAACAACCTAACCTCAAAATTTTCATAGACACGGATATTTTATTGAATAAAATGTAATTAAACCTATTTAAATCAATAAAAAATCTTGATAATTATTATAAAAAGAAATATGTTACACATTATTATGTATTTGTAACTATTAAATTACTAATACGGATTGTATGTGTTTTGATATGAATAGAGTAGTACAGGGGTGGATTAGCAATGGATTAGCATGAATGTTTCAGAAAGTAATGTGGTCATATTTCAAATTCGTTCCTTTTAATTTTGTAATTTTGATTCGAATTGCATGTGTTTCTTACTACATTGATATTTAAATCAATTTCTTTTTGCAGTTTATAATGAGTGCAAAACTTTCACCGTCGCCAACAAGGCCTTCTTCATGTCCTAGTGACGTTTGGAAGTAAGCTTACATTAAATTTTTTGAGAAATAATACCACTAAATAATATCTTATTTTAGCTCTTTGTGGCATATTATCGAAGAGGATGTCGAAAACGACAAAGAAAACATTAGTAAAGAAACATCTCAAGATAAGCACGGACCTAAAGCGACACCAAATGAAGGAAAAGTTGTTGTTTTACAAATGGTTACTTTAAACACTATGGATACACAAAATTTACAATTTAGCACACTGCAAGAAGTAGACGCATTGGCACAAAACTATGAAGAAAAAGAAAATAATCTTCAATTACAAAAGTTACCTGAGAGTCAAATTGAGATGGCAGAGGAAGAAGAGTATCTTAACGAAGAAGTTAATAAACCTGCGGTGATTAGTCGAAAACGAAAAAGAAGACCATCAGATTGGAAACAAAATATAAGAAAACATAAACGACAATCTGGACAAGAATATGTTGATACAATGAAGCGGACCAGGGAAAAGAAATCTGTGAAAATAGAGACATGTCGATCTGAAAATTGTGTACTACAGTGTACTGCTAAAATTACTCCTGACGAAAGAGATACAATTCATAGACAGTTTTGGTCTCTTAATGATGACAAAAAGAATCAGTTCTACTCAAAACATGTGAAGCGTATTTTGGCAGTAAGAAAAAGAACAAACAATGAAACCAGCAAAAAAACATTTTCATATCAATATTTTTTTTATGTATGTGGAGTTAAAATAAGAGTTTGCCAACATTACTTTTTTAATACATTAAATATTAGTAAACAGAGGATTTACTACTTTTTTAAAAGTGTAAAAGATGATGTTAGATGCATTGTTCGTTCCCCTATTCGTGGCAGGCATCAGAAGAAAACTATCTCCGAGGGAAAAAAACAAAAAGTACGAGAACATATTAACTCTTTTCAAAGAGTCGACTCTCACTATTGTCGACAGAGTTCTACCAGACAATATTTGGAAAGAAATTTAAATTTACAAAAAATGTATGATCTATACAAAACTCAAGAATCAGAACCAGTCAAATATCATATGTATCGGACAATATTCAATACTGAATTTAATTTGACATTCTTTTGTCCCAAGAAAGATATATGTGATAAGTGTGCAGCATATAATTCTCTTACTAATCCGACTGAAGCAGATATTTTAAAATTTGAAACTCACAAGAAAAATAAAGATTTGGTACATCAGGAAAAAAACCGAGACAAATTTATATCCTCCGAGGGCAAATGTGTTGGTGTTTTATGTTTTGATCTGCAAAAAGTTTTTTCGCTACCAAAATCTAACGTAAGCAATTTTTATTATAAAACAAAATTTTCTTGTTATAATTTAACTGCTCATTTCGACAAAACTAAGATCGTATATAATGCCTTATGGCATGAAATGATTTCTGGTAGAAGCGGACTTCATATTTCTTGTGCTTTGATTAAAATACTTAAAAAAGTAGTACTAGATAATCCTGCACTTGAAAAATTAATTTTATGGTCAGACAGCTGTGTACCTCAAAATAAAAATTCAATAATGACATTTGCTTTGCAACATTTTTTGCAATCCAATTCTTCAGGTCAGATAAAAATAATAGAACAGAAATTTGGTGAACCGGGTCACAGCTGTGTACAAGAAGTCGATGCAGCTCATAGTTGTATAGAAAGATTTGTAAAAAATGTAGATATTTGGAGCCCCGTAAGTTTGTTAAAAATTTTAACGAAGATTCCAAACTCGTGGAAAATGAAATTTAAATTTTTTCAAATGATCACTGCAGATTATAAAAATTACCAAGCAGAATCAGAAAAATTATCCTATCGAAACGTACCTTACACTAAAGTGAAACATCTGATATACGAAAAAGAATTTCCTTTAATCATAAAATATGGTGAACTATATGAAGGGCCACTTAAGGAAATTAAACTGGAAAACGTTAAAAAAACGCGATGTCAAATACATAATAATTTACCAGAAGTGCTGCAACTCGTTAATTTAACACCAAAATTACCTGAATTAAAGAAAAAGCATCTCAAAGAGATGATACCGTTCATGCCGGAAGTTGATAAAGAGTTTTACAATGTTGTTTTGAAGCACAATTCAAGTATCATGTGCAACAAAGAAAAACAAAAGAAATAGACAAATAAGGAAAGTAGCGAGAAATAGAAGATTATTGTTTTTTTAGTACACCTAATAATTGTATTTTTGTTTAAGTTACGGTCATATATTTAATAAATTTTGGTTTTTATTTGATAATTTGTCGTTACCACCAATAAAACATTTTAAGAATTAGTTAGTTCTATATCCACTATACATGTTCTATATCCCAAATATTTCAGTTAAATGTTCCTTTTGTTCTATATCCAAATAAATTTTTCCGTATTACATGTTAATGTTGTTTTAATTGGCAATAATAAAGCACTATAACAAAAAGTAATTTAATATGCAAACAGTGATCATGATCTGTAAAACAATTTTTCAATAATATCAAAAATATTTTACATTAAATTTAAAAACGCTCTCCTGTAAAATTGAGTTTTAGGAGATGGAACAGTATAATTCTCAGGCGACGACAAGTAACAAAAGTGCACCAATTACTATAAAATTATGGTATACATATATAAAAATAAGCAGTAATATAATTAGAAAATACCTTTACAAAGATATATAATACAATCATGTACAAATAAAGTTTTGACGTATCTTGAGATATTACAGCAAAAAAAAATGAATAAAGTTACAATAAACACAAAAGATAAGAAAAATTAACCAAATCTAAATTTACAAAAATACAAAAAGGTTACAGAAATGATAACATAAAAATTTAACCAAACCGCACTTGGTTAAGTCGATTATTTGCTTCGCACTATTATTTAATGAGAAACTGAGACTTAAATGTTCAGAATTATTATTTATTGAAATTTCTTAAATATATTGAAATGTTCTTTAAATTAAACACTATTTAACTGGAAATAAGCCACAATTAAAGATAAAAATACGTTTATTGACGTTTCAATTTCCACTTCGGAAATCGTTCTCAAAATACAAACTATTTTGAACTTGTCACTTGTGAACATAAAATAATTAAGATATTCAGAACGTTAAAAAAAGTTCAGAAGTTCGTCAAGTTTATATATCCAGTACCGCAACGATATATAAATGTGTTTATAATTTTTTAAACTGACCTTTTGCAATATAAAATCAAAATGGAATTGTTCATTTTTATACTACTTGATTTAAGCTTTCTTGAGAAATACTAAAATTGTCATTTTCATTGTTTATTTACATTTTTAATTATTTGCATATTACGCTTTAAGTAAGTATTTTAAGAAAAAATAACAATAAATTTTGTCCTAAAATAACCCAAAATTAAAAGTAATTTTGAAGTGAAAAGTATTTTTTTATAAATTGTTTAAAAATTATTATAAATAAATAGGTGGAAAACTTTCAGTGCACTTTTAAACATAGCCTATTAGCATCATATTCCATCGATTAAATAATTGAGATTTAGTTATGAAATAGACGTTTTTCGACAAAAATCACCTGCCTATTTTCACAAATACTGCTGCCATATTTTTTCGAAAAATTTTGACAAAAAAGCTGCTGCGAATATTTTTATTTGATATATTATTATGTCTATTATATCTTAATTTTCTGTAGATAATGAACTTAGAGGTATGTAATAAAATCGGACGAGAAACCGTACCAATATCAAAATCAGGATTACTGACCCTTTGCACCGAAATTGACGGTCATGCTGACATATGAAGGTCAGAACTACGGTAAACAAGTAAAAGTGATCCTTCTCCGTGTCTCCAAGATAATTAAGATTATTTTCCACGTCAGTGTCTATTGGGAATAATGGCAATAATCAATACATATTGCTCTCAATTATATTAAAACATTTTATATTTAGTTTATTTTCTCTCCTTGACATTTATTCTTTACTAACATAATAATATAAAGTGCTATATATCATAGACTACTTATTTACGTATAACAGTTTTCTAAGAAACAAACTTCATTTTAAAAGTTAGATGGAGATATTTACCTACACGGTTGTTATTTTCTGATTTTATGTATAATTTGCAATTCTTTGCAAACTAACCTTAACTTTTTGCTTAACCTAACAAACTATTGAATACAAATCTTAAAAGGTAATAGTAATTTTAATTCAGATTGTTATACTATAGAGCTTACTACTACTGATTAGTTTATGGTTTTTATACTACAGAGCCATGAAAAGAATCTTAATTATATCAAGATTTAATAACTGCTCATTAAACAAGGATATCTTTTATATTTGGATATGAGCATAACATTTGAAGACATAATTGCGGTATTAGAATGACATATTAGGGTTAAGAACTTACTTCTAAAGTAACGTGATCTCAGTAGTCGAGCACTACTAGTACAGCACACCCTAATAATTAATTCCAAAAGAATGCTACTGCTACATTTGAATTATATTTTCAAGGATATCCAGAAAGGAAGCAACCAGACAAAATTTTAAAAACTTGATTGTACCCCAAATTGAGAAGGAAATAGTTATTCCAAATAAGTGCTGTGCTGTGCTGTGAATTTAAAGGAATCTGTTGAATTTATTTTGTCCGATAAAAATTATACTTAACGGTTATTTTAAAAGGATATAATTGGTAAATGGTAAATAGCGAAAGCAAATTTTTAAAACGAAGCTCCCATACTGGTGTTTTATTACTTTTTTCTCTACAGTAAAATGAAGCACCACAAGATGGTGTCGTCACGGGTAGCATCATAGATTAGCGGTTCTAGACATCGATTCACTACAACTCTCGATCAATTCGTTATAGTTATCATGTATTCACTCATAGACGGTTTATATTAAAAACTGCAAGATAGCATTAAATAAGAATAGCCTAGCTTTAAACGAACGAATAGAGATTAAATGAAAAGTAAACAACTAAAAGAATAACAGTCACTAAGAGATTCAATTGTCAAAATTCAATTGTAACAATTGTCAAAATTTTATAAAAGTCATAACTCTCATCCAATTAATCACATAATCAAATAATATTAGTCATAAATTCAATTAACATTGAATTATATGTTTAAATTTTTTAAATAGTTCTCGTTTTAAAATAATTTCATATAAATACAATTATTATTTTTAAACATAATATTTACTTTTATATACTAATTTAAATAATACTAATTATTTTAATAGTTATTTTATTTATTAATATATTATTATTTAAAAATATTTAAGTTATTTTAATTTTAAAAATACAGAAAAGATAGTATTATTTGTCAAATGTAGGAAAGATGACGGTTTGCAAAGAATAATGTCGTGTATATCAGATATAAGTAGAGAACACGGACTTGATCTTAATACGAAAGAAACAAAGTACATGGTAGTCAGTAAGCGAGAAATAATAAATACACAGCTTTTGGTTAACCAACATCCAATTGACAGAGTGGACAGCTACACATACCTTGGTACCAACATTAACAGCCAATGGGATCACTCCAGTGAAATAAAACAATGCATAGGAAAAGCGAGATCAGCGTTCATAATGATGAAGTCTCTTTTCAGAAGTCACGATTTACCACTTGCTACCAAAATCTCTCTCATTAGATGCTATGTATTTTCTACTTATTTTAAGAATTTCATGGGTGGATCGTGTGACTAATGTTGAGGTCCTACGTAAAATAGGCAAGGAATGCGAGATTATTAACACCACCAAAGAGCGCAAACTAGAATATCTTGGCCATGTTATGAAGAATGAACAGAGATACGGCTTGTGGCAACTCATTCTTCAGGGCAAGGTATTTGGAAAGAGAGGACCAGGGAGAAGAAGAATATCTTGGCTTCAAAACCTGAGAAAGTGGTTTAATACATCGACAACCGGACTATTCAGAATAGCAGCAAGCAAAGTTAGGATAGCCATGTTGATCGCCAACATCCGGAACGGATAGGCACCGTAAGAAGAAGAAGAAGGAAAGAGTTTTAAAATCTTATCCGTCGACGCAGAGAACAGACAGAGAAAGTATTCGGAGAGACAGAGTGGGAACAGGTAGACGCTTGACTTCGTTTTAACAGAACAGTTTTCCTTAAAATTTATTTTATTTTAATTTGTTATAACATCTCAATTCAGTATTCTTAGGATGGTCATGAATGTAATGGTCTTTTAAATACAAAGCTTAAAAAATTTAATACATTTTGTCACTTAACTGTAGTATACAAATAGTATTGTAAAAAATATATAAAAAAGTGCACAGCCAGAATATTTCAAACCTTAGAGAAGACATAGCGAAGGGAAATAATAACTAAGAAGAGTAAAAATAATATCAGTAAAAATCACTATCAGACTCGGAATTATCATCACTACTACTGTCTTCCTGAAGATTAATTATTATTTGATCAAAAACTAAATCTAACACAGGTTCGTTTTCCCTAAAAAACTGTTTGAAATATTTACAGTATTCATATCGTTTTTTCACTGTTCATATGAAAATGTTTCAAAAAATTCATTGCAAAAACAATCCACGGAACTAAATTTAAAGTCAACATTTTTCTCAGCTACGTATTTCTTAAGAGATGTTCACACTATTCTATGAAAATGAGATCTAGATGATACGGAGGCAGCGTTAATACCGAATGACCACTATTACCCTGTATTGGTAATTTTTTACACCTTAAATCTAGGTTTATGGCTTTGTACAATGTGTAGCGTTTACGCTACTGATTAACCCCTCAAGAAATTTCTTATGATCCGCCTGCGATCGATTTTAAATCGACATTTTTCCACACACGCGCAGGAGTCGCTTTGACAGGAAGATTGGTCGAGTCTGTGCGGAAGCGGTTAGTTTTGGTCAGAACTCGTAAACGCAGACACGCCAACCGGTGAGTTTTTCTCACGTTCAAAGTGACGGAATTGGGGCAAATAAAATCTAGGACAAGAATAAAAAAATATATAATTCATAAATAATAATAATAATAAGTAATTTTTTCTAATAAAACCAATATTCATTTATAAGAGTTCCACATAAAAGGAAGATTTTTTTGGCGTGCTGCGGCTCCATGTAAGTAAATAATTTCATACGTATTATCTCTTTATCATATAATCAAATTTATCATTGCAGTTTAGTATTTCTTTAGAGATTTATTTTTGAGTTCCGAAATGATTTAAATATAAAATTTCCTTGATTTACTTACAAAGAACATAAGGTCATTTTTTATATAGTCAAACTTAAATTCCGATCTATTCCATATCTTATCAGTAAGTTTTTGGTTCTTTTTTTTCTCTAACTTTTTTGGTGGAATATAAAAGGTTCTACAAATGTGGTACAGCCTTCTGTATTCTGCGCATGTTCATTTCATGGCGCAAGCTTGCCATGCCTACGAAAGTAACTTCATAAATTTGACATGATGTTGACCTAACCTAATACCTAATGTTTTGATGTTTTGTTTTGGTGTAGTCAATCCACGCTGCTACAGCTATTGAATTGCATTTATTAAATTACATAACTCTTTTAGATTCCGTCACTTGAAAATATTCCCTCGAGGATATTAGTTAGTAATTTTGAATCCTTAGATAGTTAGCAACTTGCGTATGTAACCCGTGGATTTTGCTGTCACCCGGAACCATGGGACTTGTCACCACAACCATGAATTAATTTAGCCGTGCCAAGAGGAGTTTTCCTATGGACTTATAGTGTTGCTAAGATAAGTTGTTTAACTATTTGACTTTTTGTGTTACTTTCTATTTACTGTTAACTTTTCATATGCATATGATAAGGTGAATACAATTTTGATAATCAAATTCTAAGATATTGGGGAGGGAAAATACATTACATGTTTTTATTAGGTTTTTAAATAGGATATACAGAGTCTGACCAAACTCACTTGTTGATTTAATATATTTTTTTAATAGAATACATTTTTGATATAATACAATTTTGATATTGGGGAGGGAAATAAATTTCATGTGGTTTTTAAAACATTATATAAGGAATATGTAACAACTCACTTTTTATCTATAATATAAATGGTACTAGATTTATCAATTTTGATATCTTTACCATACTGTCACTTGTATCTCATTCTAGTAGAACTAAGTTAAATTAAATTACTAACTTTTAGTGTTAAGACTTTGGCTACCATACGGACTATTCTAGGTTTTTACTAATATTTCACCCTTTATTTGGCCAGTGGTAGTGACTATTCGCTTGTTGAGGGGCTATTTGGTCCTATTGTATCTTTACACACCCACTACCACTGTTATTTAGTTTTTGCATTATATGTAAATTGTTAATACATATATATCGATATACACATTTTTATAAATATATTTATTGTTACTATTTTGAGTTTTATTTCAGTTCTACTAACCAGTATATAATATAGCAAGACAAGATTAATATTTAGTATTTTTGGATTTCAGGTTATTATCTCTAGTATCATTTGTTTCCGGTCATTTGTTACTTCAAAATCTCAACTATCGTTGAGTTGGCGCCCCTCTTTTTCTCTTAAATTTATTCCCAGTGACCTTCTTTAGTTGTATCACATTTGATATTACCAGGTCTCATTTCGTTTCTTGTCTCATTAGCTCAGTATCCTTGCTATCTGTTTATATCTTTAAAGCCACAATCCAGTGCATTGAAGCTAGCCCGAACACTCACTTGAGATTTAGTGTCTCTTTGGCCATTTAACTTTGTTCCTCTGAGCTTAGCCATATTTTTAGTATTTTCATCACCTCTCTTCCAGTTCTTCTGAAATTTGGAAGTTCTACACTTCCTAAAATCCAATACTCCCGGAGTATTGAGGTTTCAAATGCTGTTAATAAGAACGTTTAAAATAGCTTCCGAAAAAGGCAGATTCCGTTGTCATAGTCACTCTTTTATTACACTATTCGTTGAATACATCATCATCATCATCATTGACTCCAGAACCCATGGTGGGTCTTGGCCTGCTCAAGAATAAGTCTCTATTCTCTCCTATTCTTCGCCTTGGCTTTCCAGTTTCGTACTCCCAACATTCTCAAGTCTTCCTCCACCTGATCCTTAAATCGTGCTCTGGGTCTGCCTCTCCTTCTCACTTCATCTATTCTTTGGTTATAAATATGTTTTGGCAGCTCCATCTCATTCATTCTCTCTGTGTGACCTAACCACCGCAGTCGGTTTATTTTGATGGACCTAACAATATCAGGTTTGTCATACAGGCGGTAACATGTCTGTTATGGCATGTCGTTAAACACATATTAGGACATTTTTTAGCTTGCACGTTGTGATAAGAAGAGTTGTCAACAACTAGTACACTATGTGGAAGAAAATTTTTTTTATAATTTTCGTAATTTATTTCACTGCGATAGTCCCCTGATTTTGTGTTTGATTTAAATTTTAAACAAGCATTCTTCACAAAACCGTTTTCTCCACCTGCATTTACAATTATATTGACTATGACCTTTTGATATAGGAGCTCGTAATCCCTCATTGGAGTTGTCACTCCAACTTTTCGAGTGATTATGGGAAGAATGAATGTAAATTTCGTCCATGTATATGATAGGTCGGTTCTCTTCTAGGTATTTATTAATATCTCGAAAAAAGTTTCTTCTTAATTGTTGGATTTCCGGTTTCTCCATTAAAAGTTTTCTATTATTTTTTGTTTTTTTTCAACGAAACCTATATTCATCACTGCTTTTCTCAAAGGTTTAAGCGATCCATTATAGTTGTATTTAGTGACAAATTTTCTATGTATTCGTCGTAAAGTTACAACCTTTTTTTCGGTAGTACCAAAATTAATTATCAATAGACGAAGCACACCTTTGTCGCACTCATCCCACTTAAATTTTAAAGCTGACCTATTTCTTTTTTATTTGAAGTATTAAATGATATATGCACTTTATTTCCTCGAAATTGCTTGTGTGGTGATTAAACTTACACCTGCTGCTGCTTACATGTTATTTATTGCACTTGTTTTAAATCTATTGGAGGTACGTTGTCCCTTGCTTCTTGTTGCATAAAACGCATAACATTCGCTATAATTTCTCGGCTTTGACCGGACAAAACATTTCGATTCAATTTGATTTAAATTCCATTTCACATCACTGTCACTATTTTTAAGAAAACTCAGTCGCAGACTGTACCGACCGAAGTGTACTCGTTCAGTTGTTTACTTCTACTGATATATTTCCGATACTTTTAGTCCGCTTTTTTATTCAAAGGTAATATTTAGCGATGACTCTCGCATATTTAGTGTAGTAGTATTTAACTGACCCAATGGGGACTGACGCAGTTCAGGGGATTTCAGAGACTTAGATTCAGGCTTAGACGACTTAGCGATATTGAGCAGAAAAACTAAAGTTCTTTGAAAAGAGAACAAATCATTTTTCTAATAGAAATTTTTTGCCATTACTTTTTTAGAGATTTGATTAATAATAATCTTTTTATTATTAAGATGCCGATTTTACAATTTTTTATGATAACAACATTTTTATGTAATAAAGCGCCAAGCCACATTTTTTGGGCATAAGTTTTTTTTTGTGAAAAAATTAGTTTTCATTTACAACTTTTTCAAACATTCTAAGAAGAGAAAAAATATATTTATTAATAGCGCATAAAATAAACAAACAGATAGTATTTGTCACTATGTAAGAACTCTCATTTACATGTCACTCATGTAAGAAATATTAACATATAAGCACTGTACTATCTAGAAAATACACAGACATTTCGATTCATTCTATATTGACATTAATAATTTTTCATTTGAAATAATCTTTTACTGATTCTAATCTTTAAGATTTAAAAAGACTTTACCATCTGAGTAATAATATTATTATTCCTACCAACCTGCTTCGTAGATAACATCAGCTCCCAAAACTTTTTGGTCTTGTAAAGTATTTCCCAAATTACTGGAGCGGAAATCTAAATTTGCAGAAGTTTAGTTCGGTCCATTACGGTATACGATTCACTGATTTTAATATTAATGAATAAAGTTTACTAGCAACGAGGTATTTAGTATTTGGTTGTAGTTTTTGTTAAATACGAAGGATTTAAATACAATACAATCATTAGCAGTATAGTGAAAATTTGTAGGATCCTAAATAAATAAGGCACTATTAAAAAGATCTTTTGTTTTTGAAAACAAAAAAATATTATTTGGTCACGGAAGACAATATTTAAATATATATTTAATTATATATATATATATATATATATATATATATATATATATATATACAAACAACATTTTATTAGGGCTACAGTCAGACGTTTGGCTGGGATTTTTAAGAAACACTCTTTTGACTCTAGCTTTTAGAATTGTTTTATTCCTTTTTCAAGATTTTTTTATTATAACTAATAAATTATCAATCAGAATAAAACAATGTATTCTATAAGTTAATGTGATGAGTTTAGGTCCTGTCCCTTGGTTCTGGCGTGATGTGGTCCCCTCCAGTGAGAGAATCACGGGTCCATGTTACTGGTCTGTTGGCCAACGTCGCTTTAGTCTTCTGATAACTCGATGTTGAGGTATTGCGGAAATTAATGGATTGGAGTGTGTGTTCACTTTTTGAATGTATTGTAATTTCTTTTGCTGGTATACTTCTTTCACTGTTGAGATATTGAGATCCTCATAGATTCTTTGGTTGGTTACGTACCAGGGTGCATCAACAATTGCTCTTAAGATTTTTGATTGGCATCTTTCCATAATAGCAATATTAGATTTACTACTACAGCCCCACAGCTCTATGCCATATGTCCATATTGGTTTGATAACTGTTTTATAAATTAGAATTTTATTATTTATTGACAGCTTGGAGTTTTTTCCAATTAACCAATTGATTTCTTTTTGTCTTAGTTGTATTTGTTTTCTTTTTTTTGGTGATGTGTTCTTTCCAACACAGGGTTTGGTCCAGGTGTAGCCCTAGGTATTTGGTTGTTTTAGTCCTGGGTATTTCCTCATTGTTAATATATATTGGTGGTGGTGTTTCTCGTCGTAAAGTGAAAGTTACGTGGGTTGACTTGTTTTCATTTATTTTTATTTTCCATTGTTTTAGCCAGTTTTCAAGCTCATACAAATAGTCTTGGAGTTGTTGTGTAGCTATGTTAATGTGTTTGTGACTTGTAAGTGCTACTGTGTCATCTGCAAATGTGCCAATTGTTACGTTATGTGAAGTTGGTAGATCAGAAGTATATAATATATATATATATATATATATATATATATATATAATATATATATATATATATATATATATATAATAAAGGTCCCAGGACGCTGCCCTGTGGAATTCCCGCCTTAATGGGATGCATTTTAGATATTTCTCCATTTACTTTTGTTCTAAACTGTCGGTTTTCCAAGTATGATGTAAGTATTCGAAAGAATGGTGGTAATATTTGTTTAATTTTATAAAGAAGTCCTTTATGCCAAACCTTATCAAAAGCTTGACGTACATCTAGTGATACCATTGGGCAATATTCCTTTTCTTCTAATGCGGAATTGATTTTATGGGTTATTCGGTGGCATTGCTGGATAGTTGAGTGTTCTCGTCGAAATCCAAACTGAAAATTTGGTATCCAGTCTGCGCCTGTAAGGTCTGGATCTATTCTTTTTATTAAAAGTTTTTCTAGTAATTTGGAGATTGTTGATAACAGACTGATAGGTCGATAGGATGAGACTTCACTTGGATCCTTTCCTGGTTTTGGGAATAAAAGTATTTCTGCAATTTTTAGATTGTTAGGCCAATAATTACATCTTAATATTGCGTTAAATATATATGTAAGGATTACTATACCCTTTTTTGGTAATTATTTTAGCATTTTTGGAGTTATTAGGTCAATTCCTGGTGACTTTTTGATATTTAGTCTTAAGATTTCTTCTTTAAGTTCTTTGGGTGTTGTTAATTTTATTGGATTTACTGACGGTTGTTCTGAGTTTAAATAATTAATAATTTCTTGATCTTCTTCATTGTTGTGTGGTTGGAATACTGTTGCTAAATGTTCAGCAAATAATTCGGATTTTTCTTTATCGCTTCTTGACCATTGGTTCTGTGTGTCTGTGGTTTTTCTTACTGGTGGCGATATTGCTTGAGGTTTTAAGGATGATTTGATTGGTTTCCATATTGAATGGTCGTATCTATTAAGTTGTGTTACATATTTTTTGACTGACTCTTCTCTTGCAATTTTTAGTTGTTTTTTAATTTATTGGCTAAGCGATTGTAAAACGTTTTATCTGCTGAGTTCCGACTTTGTTGCCATTTGGCTCTTGCTCTTCTTTTTTTAGCAATAAGCTTTTTAATTTCTAGTGGAATATTTATTCTATTCTCGATTTTATTTTTATCTGCATCGTTCGGTGTCGCTTCTTTTGCAGCGTTTTGTAATAATGTTCATAAGGTTGTTTGTAGCTGCTTCTATTTCTAAAGGGCTTCTTAGTCTTACATTTAGTTTAATGTTTTCATCCAGTATTTTTCGGTAAACGTTCCAATCTCTTCTAGGTCCATGCAGTTTTGGAGTAGGTTGTTTGTTAATAACGCAGGTTCTAATTGTTGCAATAATTGGTGAATGATCTAAAGATAGATCATAAGTTGGAACTATGTCCATAAAGGTGTTAGATATTCCTTTTATGATGCAAAAATCTAAGAGGTCTGGTCTTTTTTTGGGGTCTGTTGGCCAGAACGTTGGTGTCCCTGTTGATAAATATAAGTATTTATTTTCTTGCATTAATCTATAGAGCTCTCTCCCTTTGTTGTTATTAATCTTGATCCCCAGTAAATGTGTTTACTCTTAAAGTCACCAGCTGCGGTAAATTTGAACCTAGAGTACTGAAGAAGGATCCAAAATCGGTTTTTTTAATATTGTGCTTTGGAGGGCAATATACTGCTGCTATTGTTATTTCGTAAGGTACATTTTAATTACTGTAGCTTGGATACAGTCTGTTATAACTTTCCATCACGACATGTTTATTAATTACTATTAAACTGGGAATAACCACAATTAAAGATAAAAATACGTTTATTGACGTTTCAATTTCCACTTCGGAAATCGTTCCCAAAATACAAACAGTAAATTGTTTAAACAATTTTGCATTTATGATTTATTTGCATATTGTACATACCTGGTATTTGTGATGAGATTTGTGGATAACCCTGTATATTGTTGATTTGTGATTAACCCTGTAAGTTGTTTGGAATCTGCATTTGTGGGTTACAATTCATTTGGTTTGTTGAATACTGGATTGGTAATGGCTGGCTATTTACATTTTGCATTTGTTGGCTAACTATGTAGTTGTCGAATCCTGGTCCATTCCCCGTTGGAAACATTATAAAAAAATTACTGAATTGTTTTTAAATTTAATTTGATGAGTTTATTGGTTATTCTATTACTAATTGATTGATTTTTAATCACTTAACATTGATCTGTTCAATTCGAGAAAACCGGTCGAATGTTGTTAACAGAGAACCATTTAACGTCCGCTAGGTCTGGATTATCGATGTGAACTCAATTTTTCTATTTTTGTAAAATTAATTTTAGATGATTTTTTGATGTTGGTAAATTTGTTATTTGATTTAGAAGTATATAATAAAAATTTGGAGAGTAGTAGTTAGCATTATATTATGATGAACAGAAGATCGTTCCAGCCCATAGCGCAAGAAAGCACGCCTAGACAAATAATTGTTTGTATATCCTTATAAGTTTTGACCTACAGTACATTATACACATTTTATTAAGAATCTTACGCAGAATCTAAAAATGCAAGAATATTTTATTTAAAATAACAGTAAGTTGCTGTTCACTTACGGTGTAACCGGAAGTAGTATGTATGTCAAATATTTTTTTTAAACTCGCCATAACTTGTAATCCCCATAAACCAATTTTTATTAAATATACCGTAACTAGTTTCCGATATAAAGATAGTGCAATCTAGTCGTGAAACAACCTGTATTTCTATAGGAAAATTTTTTGCATCTTATCGAAGCTGATGTCAGGATTGTAGTGCTCTGGATCATACGATTGTTGTCAAAGCTCAATAATGGAATTTATGGCAACTATAAATTGTACATAAATAAACATTATTTTAACTTATTTGCTATATTAATAAAATTTTGCAATGTAGAGCAGATACGTAGTTCTTTGTTAAAAAAGTCTCCAAAGCTTATAATAAGGAAACTGAAATCAATAATAAGAATTTATTATGACAAATAGAGCGTTAAGAAGTAATAGGCGATAAAAACCAGCCGCTATGAAATGCTTGACCGACATTAAATATTGAAATGATGGTCAATATGAATACTAAAAAAATAAATACTACTTATAGAAGAAAAGTTGTGTATAAAACCGATGAACAGCGCTTAGAAAGGTACACGGAATAAACACATTCATATGAAAAAGTAACGGAGAAGGTTCATAAAAATGTTTAACTTTTAAAGCTTTTGATCGAAAGTACTGCGAAATTTATGGTGGAATTTAATTATTGCTATTTTATGTTATAAACAACTTTGCTTGAATTATAAAAATTATAAGCAAGGAAAGTAAAGGAAAAACGATTGTTTTTAGTCATTTTTAAATATTTTAATTATATTAATAATATTTCCAGATCATTTGAGATAAAGCATAAGTCAATTATCATTACTAAAGTTATCACAGAACCTTTTCTGTAAAAATAAGAATGCCACCTCTCTTATCCACCTCAAAACAGATCCATGCAGGTCTATAAAAATATTATTATCCTACACGCAATCCATTTTAAACCAAATAAAATGTTGATGATCTCATTTGAATTGAAAATATTTTTCTTAAGGACGATTTCTTGAGGCCTTAGCTGAATTATTGGAATTTATGGAAACCAAAAATTGTAGATAAATGACTAAACATTTTTTTACATTATCTTTTCTTCTTCTTCTTCTTCTTCTTCTTTTGAAATGTAAATACTAAAAGGAAAGTTTTTGCGAATAAAATCGATGAACGCGTCAAATATACTTTAAGAAAAGTAACGGAGAAGGTTCATAAACGTTTTTTACTTTCGATCAAAAGCTTGCAAAGCTTTTACTGCTTTTAAAGTACTGCGAAAGTTAAGGTGTCCTACTTTAGCAGGCGACAAAATATAGTTGTCTGTATGATATCCAAAATATCCAAAACAATAAACAGTATGGTAACAGAGAAAGAAGTATCATTACATTATATTATAAGAGAAAGAAAGTTTGGACTGAAAAAATCTAGGGCCCCCAGAAACAGGTAATGTAATTGTATGATATATTTTGGACATGTCGGGGTTTGCAGATGAATTTAATATTTTGAAAGAAAAGAAAATCGAAATCTATTAGAAAAATAAGTTTAATTACTCAACAACGCAAGATAACATTTATCCACTATTTTATATTGCAAAGCTAACTGTTTCTGCTTCGCAATTATCTTCCTCTTCGTTTGCCTCACTGCCTTGTTCCTCCTCTATAGCTTCGTGGAATACTTCTTTGAAAAAGACCAGTTCATCTCTATCTTGCCATCCCTTTCCGTAGTGTTTCTCCAATAGCTTAGTAATACTTTTTTCTTATCTTCTTTAATCGCTATCCCAGCCTTCAGTGTTCTTGGACTAATTTGTGAGACTTTTTTCCCTCTTTTGCATAAGCTTTTGGGTGCGCATAAGTCAGTTTTGTAAAATGCCTCACCCCTTATAAGTGGTACTGTTTGTCCTCTTGTAATGATTACTCTCTTTGACGGTTGGAACTTAAAATGCCAATAGCCTGGTTGTTTTATTACTTTTTGAGTTTCAGCCTTCCAGTCCTTAATTGCAACACCAGTTCCAGCTCTGTAAACAGTGGCAAACTTTTTGATTAACTTTACATATTCATCAGGATGAACAATTACCGTGTGTTTTTTATAAATTCTTTCAATTTGTCCAAACACACGATCAGGGGGAATATAAGAATGCCCCACAACGGGAAACACTATCTCAATTTCCTTTATTTGTCTTGGAGCTTCAAACTGAAGCCAATAGCTCAGCATGGTGATGACCGTGGAATTTTTATTCTGTGCTCCACACCCATCGCAAATAAGCCGAAGAACACGTACATTATCCACAAAATTAAAATTTGAAAGGAAGTGGTGCAAGAACGACGATATTTCGTTTGAACTTCTATGATGGTCCAACTCCGTCCAAACATATGACGTAACATTTTCTGGAGTTAATTTACTTTTTGAAGATCCACAAACTACAGTTAGGTGATAAAAATTAAGTTGCATACTGAAATAAGCCGACTGATCCGGAAGTTTTGGTAGCGCCAAATTCTTCTGACAATCAAATGAAAATGTGACCATGTCGTGTCTTTTTTCTTGAAGAAGTCTATAGAAACTCTCACTTCTTACTTGATGGAGACGTTGTTGTGCTTCTAGACTATTTTTGTTTGCTTCCTCAGTCTCGCCTTTTATGCTGGAATTTGTACTGTAAACAAGTTGAACACCAATCTGTCTTCGGAGTTCCAAAGCCGAACGTTAAGTTGAATAAATGAACTTTGATGGTACACAAGGCAAATATCGAACACAGTATTTAATTAAATCTTGCCCAAGTACTTTCGATCACAAGATCATCCTCAGGGGCATTTCGTCAATTGTGGCCTATCCAGCAATAATGGAATGTCATACATGTAAACTGGGACATAACAAATACACTAAAGACAAACAAACACTTTAAAATTTAAATTGGAGAAGCTACATTTTTATATTATAGAAGCCGGAGACAGACATGACATTCTGTCTCCGGCTTCTATAATATAAAAATGTAGCTTCTCCAATTTAAATTTTAAAGTGTTTGTTTGTCTTTAGTGTATTTGTTATGTCCCAGTTTACATGTATGACATTCGATTATTGCTGGATAGGCCACAATTGACGAAATGCCCCTGAGGATGATCTTGTGATCGAAAGTACTTGGGCAAGATTTAATTAAATACTGTGTTCGATATTTGCCTTGTGTACCATCATTAAAATTTTTGTTAAAATAATCTCTAAAGAAACATTCTTTGACTTTAAAGTCTTCGTTTTGGGCCATTTTGTCGTTGTATACTCTCCATAATTTTGAGATACTTAATTCAGCAGGCAAATAAATTCTGTTGAATGTTTTTGAACGGCAATAATGAGATTCCGCACATTTTAGGGACTCGATGAATTTTTTTAAAGATTGTTTTTTAACTTCGTTTTTTTTGTCCAATTCGATCTCCGCCCCTTCTTTCGGTAGGAATAAGCGAATGCTTCTTGTAGTTTTTCATAATGTTTAAAATTCTATCTTTTTTAATGTCCAGAATACCTTGGAAAGCTGTTCGACATACAGGAACAATTAGGCTGTCACTTCTCTTCAATTTGTAGGATAAAATACAAGATTTTGGTTTATTTTTGTTGGCTGTTCGTTTCCTTTGTCTTACCGGGATATGTGAGTCAATGTGGCGTAAAATGAACATGTCTTGTCCCCTTTTATCCTTATTTTGATAAAAATCTGAATGAAAGTCTCTTACATCGTTCATGGACAGATGAGATGTACATTGAAATGGTTGATATGGCTTTCCTTATGGCCACAAGTGGGGTACACAGGTAATGTTTTGACAGCATACCTAAAAATAATTATTTCATCACAAATAATGTACTAATTTATTGTAATATTATAGGTTATACCTTGCACGTTTTGCCTTTTCTCTTCTTGTTTCGACCTTCGCTCTTTTTCGAGCCTGTGTCACATCACACTGTTTTACATTAATAAACTGTCCAACAGTATTTAAAGTTGCCAATGAATCCATTATTTTAGCAATTTATTAAACACACTGCAAACAACTTACTTAAAAGCATAAACTAAACTGATCTGCTTGGCTAACACGTTGTCAACCGAAATCAGGTGGCGAGTCAAATACTACGCATCTATTGGCGGATTGGAAGTGTCGGCTTTTGCATTTAAAACGAGAGGACCTGTCGGTATTTGCATCTATAATCTATTTCTAATGAGTGTAGAGTAATAAAATCTCATGAAGTATTCAAAAGCGCTACAGGGTAATCCGTCAATAATCCGTCAATAAATTCCGTCCGCATTGCAAAATTCTGTCGTTTCATAAAGAGCAGGTAGGTATCACCCTGTTTTAAGGGATTAGTCCATTGTTATCGACAGATAAACACTGAGCCAGAGGCGCGCTAGTGGGTTAATTGACAAAAGAATATGCATTCTTAAAAATCATATTAAAGGAAATAAAAATGTAATACAGCAGAACAGTGTTATTAAAAAAATATAAAATGTAACAATAAAATATATACGAACCGAAATCGGGAAATACTCACAAACACACACGAATGAACTTTACATATTGAAACACTTGTGGGGAGTTTAAATCAATTTATTCACAAAAACTACAAAAACTTTACTGGATACGTTATTACAATTCTACATCACTATAGTCTTCATCCGAAGAACTGTCATCATCCCCTGGTGTTATAATTATAGGGTCAACCACCTGATCGACCAAGTTGTCCAGTTCCCACATTTTATCTTCCTCTTTTAAAACATGCTGGATTGCTTTTTGCCAGTTTTCTGATGTGATTTCCATAATGGCTTGATCAAACAATACCTTGACATCTTTCATTTTAAATGTGGTATTGTGCCTTGCAACATATCCTTTAACTTGTGCCCATATAAGTTCTATGGGATTTAATTCGCAATGATATGGCGGTAGGCGTAGCACAGTTACTTTATACTTTTCTGCTACATCTTCTACGGCATATTTTATGAAGCGAGATTTATGTTGTTTTACTACGGCTAGTAGTTCCTTCTTTATTGAATTCGTCTCAAACTGAATACCTTTATTTGACAGCCAGTTAATAATTTCTTGCTTTCTCCAAGCTGAAGTTGGTACCTTCTCTATGCGCCTTGAATGGTAGCTTGCATTATCCATAACCACGACCGAATCAGCTGGAAGAAATTTTAACATTTCCCCGAAGTAGTCTTCGAAGACATCCGAATTCATGTCCTCATGATAATCTCCCGTCCGACACGACTCAAAGCTTAACAAACCTTCTTTTAAAAATCCTTCTTCGCTTCCAATGTGAGCAATTATAAGCCTCTTCCCTTTTCCCGAAGGCACTTTAATACCCGTCGAAAGGCCTTCTATGAAAGCTTGGCGAGCACTTGTTACATTTTTATCTTGCCACATTTTTTGGACTATATAACCTTCGTTTATCCACGTCTCATCAAGATAAAAAATTTTCTTGTGCTCTCTGCGGTACTGTTTTATAGTTCTCAAATATTTTCGTCTCCAGCAAATGATTTCATCACTTTCCAGTAATAGTGCCTTTCGATTGTGCTTTTCCCAGGAAAAATTCATACTTTTTAAAGTTTTCCATAAAAGTTTTCTGGATATCAAAGGAATATCGTTATCTTGGCTTATCTCCATTAGTATTTTGTCAAGGGTGGGTATTTCCTTTTTAAAATAAAACGAATGAACTTTTCTTCGAATGTCACGTTTGGTGTCTTCACCTAAGATTTTTATTGGTCTTCCTGATTTTCTCTTGCATGGACTTAACTGGCCTGATATCTTTCTTTCTCGCAATAATTTAAAAATCGTGGACTGTCCAATTCCAGTCATTCGGGCACATCGCTCAACACTTTCTTGCACAGACAAACTAGGGTGATCGTGTTTTATGCAATCATATACATTTAAAATTATAACTTTTTCACTAACAGATAGCGGAGAATTTTTTACACCTCTTTTCTTTGGAGTAAATGTCGCCATTTTATAACTTTTTCACTATTTCTATATCACAATATTACTGTACGTTTAATTGGTGTAGTAACAATTACTAACTCGAATGTCGAATGTCGAATGATAATAATAAAATAAAAGAGGGATTATAATGAAAGTGTAAGTAAAACCTCATTACGCGTTATTAGTCTTCATGTTGATTTATTTTAGTTCTTAGTAATATTAGGAGGTGCGTCATACCCTTATCAGTTTCTTCTAATGCTTTTATTCGTTCAGTAAGGAAGTGAATTTGTTTTTATAAATAAAAATGTAATTAGCTTTAATGACCATATAATGGAATACGAGTTTGAAGAATAAGTTAATCGAAAAATTAAATAAAATTGGTTATCACAAAATATCCAAAATATGATATTTTGAGGTACATCAATTTTTGACGACGAAGTTGACATCCGTCCATTTGCCTACGCCCATGACGACACCGAAATTCAGGCAAATTTTATGACACTTCATGATTTATTACTCTACACTCATTTGAAACCAATTATAGCCTATAATTATTGGATATTTCGCGATTTGCTTGATAAATGTATTATGGACTTGTAGGTTTATGTATTTCAAATTCTTATATCTAATAAAAAACGTTTTGAAAAAATTGTGACTTGTCGGGTTTTGAATCTAGTCGACTGACATATATATATATATATATATATATATATATATATATATATATATATATATATATATATATATATATATATATATATATACTATGTACAGCGATTCTTGCGGAGGTCAAAACCGCAATATATTTTTTTCTAGACTGTTACTGCAAACTGTTTCTGAATTGAAAGCTAAAGGTAAAAACTTGACTATTAACCACAAATTTCTTGAGAGTGATCATACTCATATGGAGGCAGACAGTATTCATGCCGCAATAGAAAAAACAAAAAACGTACTACTGCGGATATTAAATTGCCTTGAGATTGGGCAAACTTGATACGTTTGGTGTCAAGAAAAGCACATATAGAAGTAATAGAATTGGAACAAAAGGAGTTTTTAAATTTTAAATCTTGTTTAAATACTCAAAATGTGCATCGTAAAAAGAACACTCTAAACAAACCAGTTCAGTAGTTGCAAATTAAATGGATGCAATATTCAACCGACACCCTAGCTATCTTGTATAAACACTCGTTTGATGGTGAGTTTAAAACGTTGGATATATCCAGAAGTCACACGAAAACAAGGCAGTGTGATCATCTTCCTACACTTCTACCACTCAACAACGAACTACTTCGTTTAAGCAGAGAAAAACTAACGGACTTAAAGGCACTTTTACCGTACATAACTAATACAAATCGAACATATTACAATCATTTCATTGAACAAATAACTGCAGATGACAATAAAATAGTGGAATACCTTCCAGATGAACCTCAAGAAGAGGAGAATGTATCAGAATAATGGAAGTAGTATTGCCGATATTTTTTGATAATAAAAATTATATTTTTTTTATTTTTGGATACAATTTTAGTTTCTTACTACTAGTTTTAATTTTCTTACATTGAATTACAATGAACTTTGTAACTCCATAATAAATTATTAAAATTATGCTGTTATTCTTATTGTTACTTTTTTTGTTGTGATGGCCAATGTCATACACAATGAAACAAACACGTCATACATTTATGCAATAAGGGCCAAAGTCATTTTTTTGCTAAGACTTTTGAATTTAGAAAAAAATAAAAAACACTATCATATTCTGCTCAAAAATATTATACATTGAGTCAAATCTGGTACATAAAGGTTGTTCGCCGGTTAAGCTGTAATTAAAAATATTTTTCATCAAAACTTCAATTGCGATTTTCTGAAATATGAACATTTTGATATTGGCCCTTTTAGCTCCAAGCCACAGATAGGTACTTCTCCACAATCCCAGTGGAGGATAGACTTACTTCAGGGATGCGACCCAGCCCTACGCGCGCCTTGATTATCTCTCAACTCCTATGGAGAGAAATCATGCCCTAACCCCATTCCTACCAGATACCTACTACCCTACCAATTTCCCAAACCAACTCAATGGTAACTGGCAAAAGCCATTGTACGACATCACTTGCCCCTTACCAACCCGACCTGAGGCAGCGTGGTAAGGTATGCCTCACGACCCCTTATGGATAAAGAAAAAAGAAAGCCGCGGTCCTCATTCTCCGTAGGCCCAACTGACCCCGAGATGGGTAGTTCTCGGGAACCAGTCAGGAGGGCAGAGGGTGCTAAGAATCTGCGGAGTTCAAACCACTACCCAACCAGAACAACAACACTATACGTAGCGACCTATAACTGCAGGTCGTTAGCGAACCAGGCAAGACTCATAGAGTTAGAAAATGAAGCAGTCAATATTAAATGGGACATCATCGGAATAAGCGAAGTAAGACGGAAGGGCGAAGAGTTAATAGAACTTGAATCGGGCAACATCCTCTATCACAAAGGAACAGAAAATGGACGAACAAGTGGAGTGGGGTTCCTAATTAATAAGAAATGGAAGGATAGGATAGTCGACATAGCAAGCACCTCAGACAGAGTAGCTAGTCTAAGTCTAAGACTATCCAGAAGATACACCATCCAAATTGTGCAAGTATATGCACCAACCATATCCCACTCCGATGAGGAAATAGAGGAATTCTACAATGAAATAACTGAGGTGCTTAACAAAAACAAAAGCCAATTTAAGTATCTAGTCGGGGACTTTAATGCCAAAGTGGGTAAACAGTCAAATCAAGAACAATGTGTCGGCAATTTTGGCATTGGGGAAAGAAATGAAAGGGGAGAGAGACTGGTTCAATACGCACATTACCAGAACCTCTCAATCGCCAATACCTATTTCAAGAAGAACCTCAATAGAAAATGGACATGGGTAGCTCCCAATGCAACTACCAAGAACGAAATAGATTTCATCCTAACTAATAAGCTGAAAACCATAAAGGATGTAAATGTGCTCAACAAATTCCGAACAGGTAGTGATCACAGACTAATTAGATCTCGAGTCGTTCTAAACACTAAACTAGAAAGAATGAAATTACTCCAGAAACCAAGTGCAGGGGTAAATATCACTAACCTAAGCAACAACTCGGAACGCTATCAAAATTTAATTCAAGAAAAATTACAAGACTCAATGAATAGCACACACTTAATGGAAACAATCTTAAATTGCGCTAAAGAAGTTGGAGGATCACAAGCACACAACAGCAATAGAAAACTTTCAGATGAAACAACAGCTCTCCTGAAACAACGAAGAGAAATGAAAATCAACTCCAATATTAATAGAATTGAATATACCGAACTGTGCAAAGCAATACGGAAAAAGATCGCAGAAGATATAAAAACGTACAATGAACGACTTGTACAAAATACAATCGAGAACCGTAAAAGCTATAGGAAAACCAAGAGCAAGTTGGCAATCGGTAGAAAGCAAATAATAGCATTGGGAAACAACAACGAAAGGATCACAAATAGGGATGAAATAATAGAACATGTAACCGAATTCTACGAGGGTCTATATAAAGCTCCGGAAGTACAAGAAATAGGCGAAGAAGAAACTGCGGTTCAAGAAGATGTACCAGATGTTCTCGTGGATGAGGTAGAGGCAGCTCTTAAGAGCATGAAGAACGGCAAGGCAGCCGGTAATGACGGCGTTACAGCCGAACTTCTAAAGATTGCTGGTACAACAACTTGGAAAATCCTAGCAAAAATATACACAGACTGCCTAAAATCGAGACATATTCCAAAAAAGTGGAATTCAGCCAACATAATCCTCATCCACAAGAAAGGTAGCAAGGAAGACATCAGAAATTATAGACCGATCAGCTTGCTGCCTGTGATATACAAGGTATTCACCAAAATCATTAACAACAGAATACAGAACACACTTGACGCTGCACAACCCCGAGAGCAAGCAGGCTTTAGAAGTGGCTTCAGCACAATGGATCATATTCAAACATTAAGAGAAGTAATGAGCAGAACAAAAGAATATGATCTACCACTGGCGCTAGCATTCATAGACTTCGAGAAGGCATTTGACTCCGTATACCCAAGAGCAGTCATAGAAGCTCTTGTCGACCAAGGAGTAGATAAACCATATGTCGAAACGCTAGCAAATATATACAAAGAGGCCACAGCTAGAGTAAGCATATATAAAAATACCCCAGAATTTCCCACTCAGAAGGGAGTCCGACAAGGAGACACCATATCCCCTAAGCTCTTCACTGCAACCTTAGAAAATATCTTCCGGAAATTAGACTGGAACAACCAAGGTCTATGTATAGATGGAGAATACCTAAACCATCTTAGATTCGCTGATGACATCATTCTAATTGCTAGAAGTCCTGAAGAATTACAACTACAAATTAATGACCTTAATACAGCCAGCAATGAGGTAGGCCTAAAAATGAACCTAGCAAAGACTAAAATAATGTGCAATGATCTGATCGCCAACGTGGAAATAAAAATTAATGAAACCTCGCTAGAAGTAGTAAACGAATACATATACCTGGGACAGCTCATACATAAATCGGGATCACTACTTCCGGAAATCAACAGACGAATAAAACAAGCGTGGTCAGCATTCGGACGAAACTCCATAGTCTTCAAGTCCAAAATGCCACTATACCTCAAGAAGAGAGTATTTGATCAATGCATATTACCCGTATTGACGTATGGATGTGAAACTTGGATATTAAAGAGAGAAATAACGTCGAAACTCCAAGTAACTCAAAGAGCAATGGAAAGATGTATGCTAGGGATAACAAAGAGGGATCGTAAAAGAATTGAATGGATACGGAGGCAAACCCAGGTGACTGATGTAATCCAAAGAATAAAATCCCTGAAATGGCAATGGGCAGGACATATAGCAAGACAAACAGACAACAGATGGACCACTAGAACAACTATGTGGTATCCCAGGAACGCTAAGAGACCAAAGAGGCGCCCGAATCTCAGATGGGATTATGATATAAGAAAATTAACAGGAACAACGTGGTCTCGAATAGCACAAGATAGAAAAATATGGACGCAAATGAGCGCAAATTACAAGAACAACGAATAACTAAGACATCGTCGAATACTAATAAGAACATAGAATAACATTGAAATAAGGGAGGCTGCACCGTAATTGGAAACGGTCGACAAAGCTGCACATGATGATGATGATGATATATATATATATATATGTATATATATATATATATATATATATATATATATATATACATATATATATATATATATATATATATATATATATATATATATATATATATATATATATATATATATATAACTATTAAGCCACGTTCCTATAATCAGAAAAGCCAATGCCAAATTTATAAAAACATCTAGATTACGATTATCTATATTTGAACTAACTCTATCATCCAATCAATAATGTAATTTAGTGTATAAAATCATATTCGACAACGCATCGCACAAAAGATTGGTTATGACACCGATTGAAAACATGTAGGTTTCTAGAACAATTTGTTTCACCTAAAAACCTGATTATATAAATATTTACTCATACGAGAAATAAACTGAAAGAACAAATACACAATAAAGCAAAATTTTTTTCTTAAATTGAGATATAAGGTGAGATCAAAATGAGGTGCGAAGAGATCGCTAACTTAAATTTTGTGGCTTTATTTTACCATTTTACAAAAAAAATTGTGTAACACGTGATTAAAATATAAAAATAGAATTTTTATAGATCAAATTTATATTAAACAATTAAACATAAGCAATAAATTTAATCTACAAGCAATGATTACTACTAAAGACAAAAGTGTCTACTAGATCCTAATTAAACATATTATTAAATAAAACCAAAATTGTACCATGTCTTTATTTCTGTCTCTATATAATAATTTATAAATTACGTACTTTTACGTACGATAAGTACGTAAATTAAACTACTCGTTGGAAGTTATATGGACATGTAGTCTTGATCTTCCCGTGAATAATGTATTTACCTTTATTTTAATTTATTCACAATTTTACTTCTTGTGTTGCTTGCTAAGGTTTTTGTAGTAGTATAGTATAATGGTGGCATCACTGTAGGCAGCAATTCGGCTGATATCGGTTACTTCTGCAGATATTAACATTAGCTATACCTGCGTAAATTAAAACAATAAAGCTGAGAGAACTACGTCCAAGACTTCTTATCTAACACCGTAGGTATTATTGTTTAGAGGCTTCATATTTTGTATTACTCAGTTGTATTGTAACACATGATTTAATGAAACACAAAACTAATAACGTGGACACACATAATCCCAAACGGTGTAAGCTGCATCTATTACAAGATAGACGATTTGATCAGAGACGGTGATCAGGGATAGAGAAGACGCTTAATCCTCAAAAGACGCTTAGAAACAGAATATACCTACTAAATTTTTTTTGTATTTCTAATGCACCAAACCTTTTTTATTCGATTCTATATCTATATACCTTTCCAAGATGAAATGTATTTTTTTTAATTTTTACAAGTGGGCCGGCAATTGTTATTAACAAATAACTTATACACCAAAGCAATTTCACCTAATTGCTTCGAAGTTAATTTTTTTAGGTGTATCTCATCAAAATAAACACTTTTCTTTCTTGATAATTTTTCGAAAAATGCTTCCTTTTCGAGTTATTTGCATTTTTTTGCTGAAAAAATGCCTTAATTAGTGATTTTTGGGATTTTTTTTCTAAAAAACTCCTAAATGAATTGCAATTCTACAAATAGCTTTATAATCTTTAAACTGTCGAGTACTACAAGTTAGAATATTTTGATGACAAGGATAATTTTTTTCTATCTTGCCAAAAACGTGGACCCAAATATTTCGAATATGCCTTTCGAGCAGTCTACCGCTAAGTGTTTACAGCGGTTGCGGCCATACAGGCGTGCGGCGCGTAGAAATATTTGTTTAGACTTAAAAAATTAATTTAATACAAATATTACGTACAATTTATTAAAAAAAAAATATATTTATACTTAATTATTTTTATATAGACATATTATAATTAAAACAATTAATATTAATTTTTTACAATGCTATAATAATGTAATTTTTCTTTTAATATACTCTATTATTGAATGTTTTATTACAGTGAAACACATTAGGCAATATACCGGGTGGTGAATCGTCAAACGGACCATAGGAAACTCAATGGTAAATTCTAAATTGTTGAATTCCTGCTTCCCTAATTATTTTACACCAAAAGTCATGGGAAACTATTTGTAGAGGACTCAAATATGTATCGAAAACAACTGTTAAAATTATTCTACGACTTAAAGGTATTCCAAAATTTTGCTAAAATATAATACATTTTTCAGGCCACCCCTAAAAGTTAGGCCACACGTAATGCAAGAATATATATTATTACGTTTGTGTTTTATCATATTTATGTCAGATGTTTGACAATTTGAATTGTCAATTTTTTTATTTTATGATTAAATTATAAACAATGAGTTTTACTAAATACTACTACTAATGAACATTATTACTTTGTGAACAATAAATTATATTGTTTACAAATCGATCAATATAAATGTACTCAGTTGACGAAAAATCGCATAATGTTGTACTCAGGCAATAGCGCGAACCTTTTCCTGCCACTACCGGATCTTTATTTAACGTAAGATATTCTAATTCACTAAAATTTAATTCCATGTTAAGTTATACAACAATTCAATGAATTCCAATATACTGTTACTGTGATCTTTATTTCTAATAATAATATATGATAATTTATAAACATAAAACTATAACAAGTGTTATAATAAAACATGAATAAAAAATTTTTATTATTGCTTTTTTCTCCTCAACTGAGTACATTTTTTAATCAACTTAATTTTTTTTTAACAATAAATCACAAAATTTTGGCCATTTAAATCATAGATAAATGTAATATAATTGATTTAAATATTGTCAAATATCAGAAACAATAATATGACAAAACGCAACACGTAATACACATTTTTTCACAGAAAAATGTATTATATTTTAGCAAAATTTTGGAATACCTTTAAGTCGTAGAATAATTTTAACAGTTGTTTTCGATACATATTTGAGTCCTCTACAAATAGTTTCCCATGACTTTGGGTGTAAAATAATTAGGGAAGCAGGAATTCAACAATTTAGAATTTCCCATTGAGTTTCCTATGGACCGTTTGACGATTCACCACCCTGTATAATCAATTTTCATTGAAAAATATAATAAAATAAAAATATAATATTATTTATACATCGTTTTCATTGTCAATAATTTGAAAATTTTCGTCAACAGCAACAGGATTTCCATCTAATAAGCTGATTTCATTGTCTTCAATAAAGTCGTCTTTAACAATTTTTACAATTCTCTTGTGTACATGTACATACTGCGCAGCATTCTAAATTATAGGAAATACAATTACAATTTTTCGTAGAACATTTTCCGGTACATGAGCAGAAATACTTTTGTAAAATATCTAAACTAGTTTCGCCTTCAAAATAATTAAAATCGAAACAATTATTTTCCATTGTCCAACCATGGGTTAATGGATCAAGAGATGAAATAATATTGTTTTTTGCTTGAATCCATTCATTTTTTTGCATTTATTTACGCAACATGTATTTGCACACCCTTACATGTATTTTCAATTTACCCTTACCATAGTCACGCACGGAGCAAATATCGTTGGCGGTAATTTAGAATTATCTAAGAAATTTGTAGTGAAATGTAGAATATTTAGTAAGTAACCCAGTATTTACTTACCCACGTAGTATTAAATAAAATTAAAATTTCATTTAATTAATTATCAGATATTTTTCATATATATATATATATATATATATATATATATATATATATATATATATATATATATATATTACATTATTAAAAAAGTCGAAAATATTCGAGCACCTACAGCACCTCAACCGTTGTACACGCTTAGCGGGATACTCTCGAAAGGCATATTCGAAATATTTGGGTCTACGTTTTTAGCGAGATAGAAACCATTTATCCTTGTCAAAATATTCTACCTTATACTCGACGGTTAGATTATAAAGATTATATTTTGGTTTTTTTAGAAAAAAAAACCCAAAAATCACTAATTAAGGCATTTTTTCAACAAAAAAAATGCAAATAACTTGAAAAGGAAGCATTTTTCGAAAAAATTATCAAGAGAGAAAAAGTGTTTATTTTGACGAGATACACCTAAAAAAACTAATTTCGAAACAATTTGGTAAAATTGCTTTTTTGTATAAGTTATTTGTTAATAACAATTGCCGGCCCACTTGTAAAAATTAAAAAAAATACATTTCATCTTGGAAAAATATATAGAACCGAATAAAAAAGGTTTGGTGCATTAGAAATGCAAAAAGAATTTTAGTAGGTTGATGCTCTGCTTATAGGGGTAAACCGCTCGCCTATTAACTAAACAAAAAATTTAACAATATAATATATAAAATATACTGCATCAAAAACAAATGAAAATAATTTAAGGTGCAAATCAATCAACCAAGAATTATAAAGTAAAATTAAACAAGAAAAAAATACCTATAGGTATATTGGGAACAAAAATGTAACCAAATTAACAGTATAACCATTATTCAGGGGTGAAAAACTTTTATTACAAAAACTATGGTATTTGCTAGAATTCTGGAAATATTGCGGACAAGAATATCCTAGAGTTTGTTCGGTATTGAGAGATTATGTGTGACTAGAAGTTACATGAATTTTACGTGAAAAAAACCTTGAATTTTCGTTTAGGACGTTATTCGACAAAAGTTACACAAAATTTGGAACGTGATAGAAAAAACAGCTGTTTGGATATAAAATAAAGTTTATAAAATAAATAGATTTAGTTTTTATTATTACCTTAAACTTAATATTAACAAAGGTATACGAGCCCTAACAACCAAATGTTTTGACAAACGAAAATTTATTGATAAACGTTAATCTTCACGATCTGTCTTATTTACCAAAAGAACGAGAACAATATTACATTAAACTCTATTATTAATATATTACACATATTATAATAACAAAATATAAAATGGCTTGGTGTCTATAAACTTTAAATGTTCTAAAAATTGAAGAAATTGCTATTTTAATATGGGGTTACATCGCTACATCATTACGAACCCACAATGGAACATGGACGAAATGCACAATACAGAGAAACAACAAAACTATAGAGAACAACTTGAACAAACCTTGAACTCTGAAAGAGAATACAATGATATAGAACAGCTATGGGAAACGACTGCCGAAATAATAACCAAGACAGCGGACAAGATCTTTGGAAGGAGTAGGCAGAAGAGGGCAAAAACATGGTATGACGAGAAATGTCGGAAACAGCTGGAAAAAAGACAAACAGTAAGGAAGACCTGGATACAACTGCAAACAAACCAAAGTAAAAAGGAATATGACGACTGCCGAAAAAACTAATGAAACTATAACAAAAAATATGAAGCTATGGAGAGAGACCGGCCCAAATCAGGCTCCAGAGAATTCTATAAAGCAATTTCCTCTGAGAAAAGAGGACATAGAACCATCCATACACTGAGAGACGATCAAGGCCGTATGATAATCGACGGTAAAGAAGTAACTGAAGAATGCAAAGAGTATTTTAAGGACCTTCTTAACATCATACAAGAAGAACAGCACAAAGAAGAGATCTATATTACAGCGGACATGCCTGTCAAAAATCCCTTCTTTGAAGAAACCCAAAAGGCCTTAAATAAGCTAAAAATCACAAAGCACCGGGTACGGACGAGATACCAGCAGAACTTCTGAAATATGGAGGAGACGCACTACATCGCCAAATCCACCAGCTAATAACGCACATATGGTTAGAAGAAAGATACCACGATGAAGGAAAACATAATAGTGCCATCACAAAAAAGGGACAAAACAAAATGCGCAAATTATAGAGGAATTTCACTCCTAAACACGGCATATAAAACCCTCTCAAACATCATTCTTAGTAGACTAATCCCTTATGCTGAAAATGTCCTAGGCGAATATCAAGCCGGTTTTAGGGCAAACGGATCAACAATAGATCAACTATTCACGCTGAGACAAATTCTAGAAAAGGAATGGGAGTATAACAGACCCATACACAATCTTTTCATAGACTTTCGACAGGCATATGATAGCGTAGAAAGAAGCCAAGTATGGAATGCCATGGCAGAGTTTTCAATACCAAAGAAACTCATTCGGATGACCAAAGTCTGTATGGAGGGTGGAATATCTAAAGTACGTGTAAATAAAAACTGTCTGGCAGCTTTGAAATCAACAGTGGACTGAAACAGGGTGATGCGTTATCTCCACTACTTTTTAACCTTGTATTAGAGAAAGCTATGAGGTCGGCCGAAATAAAAACAGAATTGCTATCGGTTCAAGGTCCCAAGCTATTACTCGCATATGCAGATGACATAGATCTCGTTGGAGACTCCATCCTATCCACGAAAGACATCTTCAACAAGGTGGAAGGAGCAACAAGTAAAGTAGGGCTGAAGATTAATGAAGAGAAGACGAAATATATGTGTATAAATAGAACGACACGAAGAGACAGAATAGGACAAAATGTGACGGTCAACACTTCAACTTCGAAAGAGTACAACGTTTTAAGTATCTATTTAAGTTCAAAGATCAAAATCTATAAATCCATCGTCAGACCTGTAATAACATACAGATGCAAAACGTGGACCATAACCAAAGCAAACGAAGAAAAGCTCAGACGCATTAAACGAAAAATACTTAGAAAAATTGTCGGACCTCACCATGACATCACCACAAACCAGTATAAGATCAGAACCAATATCGAATTAAAAGCACTCTACAACGACGCCGATATTGTCCAAGAAATTAAATCACAGCGACTAAGATGGGCAGGCCACGTGCACAGACTGCATAACGAAGAGACTTGTAAAACTGGTATGGGAGGAGATTCCCACAGGCAAAAGACCACTCGGACGTCCCAGAATGCGATGGAGAGATAACATCCAAGCAGATCTCCGGAAAATGAACATTCCATTTGACCCTAGGTTGATGGAAGACCGAACAAATTGGAAAAAAGTTGTACAGTCAGCCAAGTCCCACCCAGGGTTGTAGCGCTACGTGATGATGATGATGTTACATCGTTACTCGCCTTTACAGCCGTGGCAATCCTATCTGGTATTGTTTGTACTAAGGATTTACACAACTCAGGGTCGAAACTATCCCATAATTCACCTAATTTACTCTTTAAATTGGCGACGGTTGGTGGGATCATTATGCAATTTCTGTTTCATCTTTTGCGACAATGTCTCAATAACATGAAGGTTTGGACTGTTCAAAAGCCATGAGAGGACTTTAATGTTATTGTCTTCAAACCATTTGTTAGTTGATTTAGCTATGGCATACAGCACTGTCCGGCTGGAATATAAAATTCAAGTTCCGGTAAAGATCGTGAGCACTTGATACAAGACTATTTTTCAAAATTTTTGAATACGTTTTTGCGTTAATTATGCCTTTTACCACCTCATATCTTTCTAGACCCACTGATGATAGGAAGCCACAAATCACAATTCCTTTGAGAAACTTCAGAGTTTTTTTGAGGCTATATTTATAAAATGTTTCATTTTGGCTTCTAATATCCCGTTTTCGAAAATCTTACACGCAAACATCAAATTTCGATTTATCACTAAATATCACTCTAAACCAGTCATCAACGGCCCATAAAAACTTTAAGCAACCGCTTTAATTGGACAAGATCAAAGATTTCTTGTACCTTTGATGACTGGTCTAGAGACATTTTCAGTGACAAATCAAAATTTGATGTTTTTCCTGAGAAACTTTTAAAAACGGTTACCAAAAGTAAAAATATAACATTTTATAGTACTACATACTTTAAAAGTACTGTGAATTTTCCTAAAGGAATTATGATGGGGGTGAGTGTCATCAGCTAGTCTAAGAAGGTATGAGCTGGTGGAAGGCACAACTAAAGCAGCAATTAAAGTATCAAAAAGTTTTAAAAAATAGTCTTCTACCAAGTGCTCACCATCTCTACCCGGACTTGAATTTTATATTCGAGCAGGATGGTGCTGCATGCCATACAGCTAAAACAACTAAAAATGGTTTGGTGGCAATAACATTAAAGTACTAGTGTGGCCTTCGAACAGTCCTGACCATAATTTTATTAAGACATTGTGGCATAAGATAAAACAGAAATTGCGTAATGATCCCCAGAGAACCGTCGCTGATTTGAGAAGTAAATTAAGTGAATTATGGGATAGTTTCGACACTGACTTGTGTAAATTTTTAAAATTTTGTTACTAATGATAGAGTCACATGTATTGTTGATCTCTTTCCTTGGTTTAAGCAAAGTTGAAGATGAAGTTTTTAATACATTTCATTTGTCCTAACATAGTTTAGGCTCGTAGCTATCGAAAGTAGACTTTTATTCATCGAATACAAAAATCCAATCATATGATGTCGAGTAACCGGAAAATGGTAAGTTTATTATGAAAAACGTATACAAACATTTTTAAAGACCTTACAAATATATTTAAAATGTATAAGCATAATTGATTTTCATGAAAATTAAGATAAGTTTTAACTAAAATCCTCTAAAAATAAAAGTCCACTTATACTTTTTGTGACGAAGAAAAAGTAACAAACTCACCCCCGCCAAAAACACCCTGGTTGAAACTATTCATTGTTTATTTACAATTTACTTAATGTATTTACGAACATTACATTCTATAAGTTTAACTGGTTTTGAAGATTAAGATGTTTTGAAAAAACTTTGAAAAAAGTGCTTAAAGATGGTGCTAAACGCATGCGAATACATCCTTTAAGCAATCATAGCTAGGTTAATTTTTAGTTTATGGAAATAAAAAAAATAATATCTTAAGTAAAAATGAGCTGTCTTTTGTATTGTAACATCTGTATCTTTTACGTTGTTGAGTTATTTTGAAGAAAAGGAATTTTTTTCTGAACATAGTGTCTTTATTTTAAACTTGATTTTTTCAATAATAAAGCTTCTAAACCTGCTAACCTTTCAAAAATAAATCTTTATATATAAAGAAAATTTTAAATAAACAACGAATAGTTTCAACTTGGGTTGTTTTGGCGGGGGTGAGTTTGTTACTTTCTGTGTTACAAAAAATATCAGCAGAGTTTATTTTAGTATAACTTATTTAATATTCATGCAAATTACTATTACCATTTTAAAGGTTTTTGTAAGATCTTTAAAAAAGTTTCTACATGTTTTTCATAAAAAAAATACCGTTTTCCGCTTATTCAACATCAGCTGCTTGGATTTTTATATTTGATGAAAACGAGTCTTCTAACTTTATGAGCTTAAAGTCCGCTTTACATTTACGAGTACTCGGATCCGAGTTACTCTACTCGGAGTGCAACTCGGAAGTATAAACGTCTACTCGGAGCCTCTTGTCACTCGGATCCGAGCTCGGATTGAAGTTGAACGCAAACCGAGTAGCAGTACGAGTTCCTGTACGAGTGAGCGTCAAAGTGGTGGAAATTCCAAATTAAAAATGGCGGAACTAAGATTTTCTGCAGATCAAATGGATCAATTTATCGATCTTTATCGTTCTTTTGAATGTTTATGGAATGTGAAACTAAAGGAGTATCGGGACATTATCAAAGGAAATAATGCTTTAAATTAAATTAAATTAGGTAATCATTAACTTTAACAAACCTCTTGTAAATGTTGTTTCACCCAAATGCTTTTCTTTGTCTTAATTTTTTGTCGTTATTTTTCTCCTTTAAAATGTTTAATAACACTAATGCAACAGCAGCTCGTTTCTTTCTTGATGGCGCCATTTTTAAATTCTCTTTGAAACTACTCTGATCGCTCGGATTTAATGTAAACGATCGCAGTTCCACTTAATAACTCAAATCCAAGCTTAAATGTAAAGCGGACTTAATTTTATATCCAAACAGGTTTTCCAATAAAATCTAAATTTTTGAAGTTTGTTCCGTCTTCATTATAATTTAGTTCCTATTATTTTTCGATTTTATTTTATTTAGATTTATAGTTGTAATTTTTCAAGTTTTGGGTGAACTTTAGTTTAGAGAAATCTATTAAAAGATTTAAATATTTACTAGTTTTAAATATTTCTGATTAATATTTGTCCATTATAATCCCTCCCCCTTTAGAAAGTATGTACCCGACATATCCGTCGGCTATTGTTGTCGCATCCGCTGCGACTGTAGATAGTTCTGATAGGAACAATAAGAATGACTTTGTAATTTACGTTTTTACTCCAAGGTAAAATTATATAGTATCTCCTTAAAATGCTATCAAACCGATCTTGGGGAGCGGACACCATAAAATTGCTGCATATATACCAATCATTAATCCGAAGTAAACTGGATTATGGTGCAATATGCTATTCAACTGCGAGTAATTATATACTTAAAAAACTAGACATTATACAAAACACATGTTTAAGACTAATTCTGGGTGCTTACCGAACTAGTCCTGTTTCAAGTTTTCAGGTTATCCTAAATGAATCTCCCCTATCAATACGAAGACAACACATTTCTTTAAATTATGCCGCGAGATTGTCTTCCAACCCTAATAACACAAACTATCCACTTCTTTATAAAATATATCCACCTACTCATTGCCATCAACAAATTAAATATCCACCCCTTAAAGAACGTCTAACGAGATACGGTTTTGACATGGAGCAGCTCACACATTCTTACCCTACACAACGAACTATACCTCCCTGGACTATTAATTTTCCCACTATTGATCTATCCCTCACGGCCTATCCAAAGAGTACCACAAATCCCATAATCATTAACAAATTATATCAAGAACGGATATTAGAATACACTGGCCATAACAAGATTTTTACCGATGCGTCAAGAACTGAAAACGGACACGCAGCGGCCTTTATTCTAGGAAAGTCTGAATATGCAGTTCGCATCCCTCAATTCTGCAGCATTTTCACGGGAGAAGCAATCGCCATTTTAAAGGCTTTAGACATGTGTAAGAGTCATGCAAGCTCAGATTTTCTTATCATTACTGACTCTTTATCTGTTCTTCAGAGCTTAAGGCAAATATATCCAGTACATGCTATCCTGCAACAAATACAATTAGCACTTTATCACCTACAAAACAGACACGTGAACGTTACATTTCTCTGGGTACCATCACATACAGGTATCGCAGGAAATGAAAAAGTAGATGAATTAGCAAAGAAAGCTGCTACTGACGAGCAAACTGAAATTATGACTACAATTCCATTCAGTGATATCCAGCTCAATATTAAACAGCACTGTGTAAAAAATTGGCAACAAATGTGGAATTCTACTAAGGCTAACCTTAAAAACGTGAAAACTAGGATTGGCACTAAACTACAATTTCCAGAAAACAGAAGGCAACAAGTGATTATAAACCGACTAAGAATTGGACACACAGCGTTAACTCACCAGCATCTCATAACAAAAGAACTACCACCTGAATGTTCCTATTGTGAATGTCCAATAACTGTTCAACATGTATTGATTGAATGTCCTCTTTATTCCTACGAAAGAGCCATCAACAACGTACCAGAAGAAGCAAAGAAACTTAAAGATATTTTAAACAGTAATGTATCTAATACAATCAAATTCCTTAAGGACATACGTTTACTACACAAAATTTAAGTTATATTATATGTATCTCTTTGTAATTTGTAATTTATTATGTGTAATTTAATACGCAATTTGTAATTAGTAAATTTGTATTTGTAATAACAACTGTAAAATCTGTAAAACCCGCTAATAACCTTTAATGGTTGATGCGGAAATTCTAAATAAAAAAAAAAAAAAATTATATAGTTCTTAGTAACTCTTACCCCTCTACTAGGTGTTTCTGTTAGGCATTTTGTAATGTATTTTTAGTAGTATTGAACGAAATTCTAGTTCTGTAAACATGTATAGTAAGCAATAAAAAGTTGTATGAAAATTGTCCTCGTATATTATTTTAATTTATTAAAATAATATTTTATAGCAAATATATCTTAAGGTAAACTAATTGTGGGTCAAGACAGAGTTATTTTCGAAAAACCGAATTAAAAACATGCTTTTTGACTTATGATTTTCATGCAGATTTTTATCTTCATATTATGCACTTTATCTTCTTGTGCTCCCTTCTAGTGACTTACTTAAGCGGCTGTATATGACCTATTGTAGATCTGGTGCGAGAAATCTACACAGCTAGTTGCCAAAAATCATTTGTATGCAATTTGTATAAAACGTATATTAATAGGGTTTCTCTATAGATAGTTATCTTTATGAATGGATGTATGAGCACCGTTTCCAATGTTAGGGGGTAATTTTATTTTTAACATTTGAGAGATAATATTACACCACTATATTTGTATATAGTATTTGTTTTTTTATTATTTCAACTAAGTACCAGGGACTTTTATTAGCTTTTAAGAAAGTATTCGTATTTATAATTTTACTTTTCGTTTAGGTCCTAGAATAACAGATATAACCTTCTTTTCTACTGCTTTCTCATAATTTAGTGTATCATAAAATATTTGTTCATCTTTTTGAATTAGATTTTTGCATTTAATGTTGAAAATACACAATTTTACGAATTTTATATAATAATTATTACGAAAAACTACGTTTAAATCATCCATTACCTCATAAAATTCCATTTATAAAGGTATAACACGAAATTTAGGTGTTTGTTATCTGTAATTGAGAGCAGATGGTCTCGATGATTGATAGTGCTTTATCGTCATCATAATACACATGTTAAACTTGCTAGAGTTCAGATAAATATTAGTTATTAGGTGTGAGCATGATCGCTCTTGAAGGAAATATCGATATTGAGGTGATCGAAAAGGTATAATCTGAAAATTATTATCATGCCATAAGTAAAGAGGCTCTGAAACTGTTTTCATGTGGCATACTTAAGTTTATTGTTTTTTTGTGAGATTAACCCCAACTGATTGCAATAAAAATTACATTTTACGTTTGTTTTGACGTTTTGATTTTCACTCAAATCGTTTTTTAAAAAGATTATTTTAATAATAAGTAGTTTTTTTTAATCCGTAGATGTTTATTAATCCTCCGTTAGTGCCGTGACTAAGGATGACATATTTAGTGGTGTGGAGGACAAATGTCACCCATTTTTATTTGCCATTTTTTGGACTTTTAGTTTATTTTCTATGGAAATATGATCAGTACAGTGTATTTATCAAGATAAAACCAAAAAATTATTAAAACAATACTTTATTTTTAAGTTAACGAAAATACATTCACATAACCTAATGTTGATGAGCAGTTTATACAGATTTCTTTCAAATGGTCACCACAAACACATTTTCCATATTTGGAACATAATTTTCTGGTGGTTTTATCCCAATTCCTTCCAGAAATATAACGTTTTCCAGGCTGCTTATTTTCCTCAAAGCCAAGTACCAGTATTGCACGTTGACGTAGCTGCCTTAAAACGTTTGGATTTCGAGACCTTTGTTCTATTTGAGGTTTGATTAACTTACAACTCAGGTTTTGCAAGAACCGAACACGTAATATCTTCTCGTTCATATAATGGTGATATTTGTAAATGCAAAGAGCGTTTATTGCGTACATGTTTACCATATTGTAGAACAGTACCATCGTCCAAAGTCGAGTGTTGCGCGCAACATAATTGTGCTGACACAGCTGATCAACCAGGTCGACGCCAACTTTTGTCATATTATAAAAAGTCACCACCTTAGGTTTATTTTGTTCTTCAGTAGACTTATCTACATATATCAACGGTGGAATGGAATTTAGAATGCGAACTAGATTAGATTAGAAGAGGTGGCTTTCGGCTTATTCCACTGCAACCCTTTCAGATCTATTGTGGTCCTCTAGTCCTAGACAACATTCTCTAGCCTGACCCTCTTTATAAAGTCTAGTAGCTTCGAGACTGTACCTTCCATGTAGCTGTTTGCCGGTGGATTTTCTTCTCCTAATGCAAAAAACCGCACATTTGCCAGACTGTCACACTGACATAAAATGTGCTCTGCTGTTTCTTCTTCGAGGTGACAGAATCTGCACAGGTCATCATCTGATAATCCCATTAGCTTCAAGTGCCTATTCAGCTTACAGTGCCCTGTTAGAAGACCTACTATGGCTTTGACTGTTTTCCTATCTTTGCTAATTAGGTCTGCCGTAAATTTTGGCGAATGTTCTCTAATGAACTGTTTCGCCTGTCTTTGTCCTGGTGAATTCCTCCACCATTCCAGAGATTTGTGAGCTACCCACTCCTTTGTAGCCGTTCTTGTTACTGACTTTGCAACGCCGCAGAAGGGTTCCGGTCCAATGAATGGCATTGATGAGCCTTGTTTGGCCATTTCATCTGCTTTTTCATTGCCCTTATGACCCTCGTGCCCCGGTACCCAGGCTACCGTAACCTTGCTACGGTCTCCTAGTTTATTTAGGGCACACACGCAATCCCATACTAGCTTAGAATTGACCTCTACAGAATTGAGTGCCTTAAGCGCTGCCTGACTATCTGTGAAGATGGCAACTGAACAGAACGTTCTTTCCTGCCTTTCTATTTCTTCCACACAGTGATGAATTGCAGTTATTTCCGCCTGGAAAACTGTCACATCCTTAGATAGACTTACCGGGAAATGTATCCCTTGATTTGTCCCTACTATGCCGGCTCCAACACCCTCCGATGTTTTTGAGCCATCCGTGTACCAGGTAGCAGCAGCTTTTATGGGTACACCTTTATTCCACTCTTCCCTGCCCGGTATCTTAATTGTGAATTTATTGTTAAAGCTATATCTAGTAGCTGTTGCATCGATAGGTTTCCCCATCACAATATCGGCTTTTAGCTCCTCGATTAGCTTTCTGTTGTCAGTACCATGCATTTGGCTTATATGTCGCTGACTATGGATTAATCTGTGCATCACTGATCTGGCTTCGCCCTGTATAAAGATATGAAGTGGTGGTAAATTCAACAGGACTTCCAACGATGCAGTAGGAGTTGTTTTTATGGCCCCGTAATACACAGGCATGCTAGCCTTTGTGTATTACCTAGCAGCCTTATTGCTCCCACTTGCTTCGTCTTTGTCCACCACGTCACCGAGCCATAGGTTATCATGGGTCTAATAACCCTTGTATATAACCATAGAGTCATTTTGGGGTTTAGCCCCCAATTCTTACCGCACATTCTTCTACATCTGCCCAGGGACATAGTAGCTTTCTGTGTGGTTTTTAGAATGTGAGTATTCCATGTAAGCCTATGATCAAAATATACCCCAAGGTATTTTGTTTCTTTGGCAAATGAAATCTCTGTTCTTCCCAGCACCGGTGGTTTTAGGCCTTGTAGTGCTGTTTTCTTGGTAAAGTTGACGATTTGTGTTTTCTGAGCATTGACTATCAGTCTCTCTTCTTTACACCAGTCGTCAACTATATTTAGGGCTGCTTGCATTCTCCCAGACACCACCTGAGCAAACCTGCCCCTGACGACAATTGCTATATCGTCAGCATATCCTAGACAATAAAAGCCTTCTGTTGACAAATTTCTGAGGAGATCATCTACCAAGGTTGCCCAAAGTAGAGGGGACAGAACTCCTCCTTGTGGACAGCCTCCACCTACTTTTGCTTTGATGGTTGCTTTACCCAGAGTGGACATTACTATCCTATTCTCTAGGGATGCCCTTATCCATCTGCATATTACCGCAGGTACGCCTCGTCTACTCATAGCTCCTATCAAAGAGCCGGTGGTAACATTATTAAATGCCCCTTCTATATCTAAGAAGGCGGCCATTGCTATCTCTTTGTCTTCCATTGACTTTGAGATAAGCCTATTTAGATCATCCAACGCAGAGTCCGTAGATTTACCAGGTTGGTATGCATATTGACGATTGCTTAGAGGATTTTCCTTTAGCACTTCGTCTCTGATGTACCTATCAAGAAGCCTTTCCAGCGTTTTTAATAGAAAAGAAGATAGGCTTATTGGTCTATATGACCTTGGTGTTAGGTCTGATACTTTACCTACCTTAGGCAAGTATATGACTTTGACTTTTGCCATATTTCCGGTACGACCCCCCATGCTAAACTGGCTTTGAGGAGCTTGCATAGGTATGGTATCAATACCTCTAATCCCATATGCAACAGTATTGGATATATGCCATCCGTCCCTGGAGACTTATATGGCCGAAACTTATTTATAGCCCATCTAATTCTGTTTGGTCTTGTGATTGCTGTGGCTATTTCCCAATCTGTAGACCTTGGCCTAGTGAGCCTTTGGTCTACGTTGGTTTGCCTATCTGCATCATCCAGAATTGTTGAGCCCGGAAAGTGCGTGTTTATCAGTTCTCTAAGACTTTCCTCTTTGGTGTCCGTAAATTTGCCATTAGCTTTCTTTAGGAAACCTACTTCTTTTGTTGTAGCACCATCCTTTGCCAGGACTTTATGGATTCGAGAACATGCCGGGATATCTGTAATCTCCTCGCAAAACTCTCTCCATGAATTCCTTTTAGCTTTCCGGATTTCTTTATTGTATAGCGTTAGCTTATACCTGTAGGCATCCCAATCTTGGTTACTTTTGGCTTTATTAAATAGGCTTCGGACTTCCGACCTCATCCTCTTTAAGCCGTTGTTCCACCAGACTGTATTACTGCCCGTACTTTTCCTTGTTTTTTCTGGACAGTTTTCCTGGTAAGCCGCCGTAATAGCTTCGCTTATCGTTTCTGCCGCTGAATCTATAGCCTCTGGGCCTTTAAACAAAATCATACTTTCCTCGAGATTTTTACTGAGGGACTCCCTATATCCTACCCAGTTTGTATCTCTAGGATTTCTGTATTTAATTTCCGATGGAAAAATATCAAGGTCAAATCGTATATGTCTGTGATCCGAACATGAGGGTTCGTCAGACACAACCCAATTTGTTATTATATCACTTACCTTGCTTGTACAGAGTGTTAAATCTAACACTTCTTTGCGTGCCTTAGTGACAAAAGTTGGCTTGTTTCCTATATTAGATATAACCAAACCTTCAGATAAGATGAAATTCAAAATAGACTCACCCCTTGCATTGATGTTTGTGCTTCCCCATATGGTGTGGTGGGCGTTGGCATCACATCCTATAATAAGCTGTAATCCTTTTCCTAGACAATATGCAACTATGTCGCTTATAATGCTAGGTGGACACAAAGCCTCATCACCTGGAAAGTAGGCTGAACACACCACCAGTTTCTTCTCTCCTACTTCCGTGGTTATAGTTAGAACAGCTGTAACAATATCATGCTGGGATTAGTGTACAATCTACTCTATTACTGTGAATTATACACGACCTTGGCCTTATAGCTTTGGGTGTGTATAAAACCTTACCTTGTTTGGTTGATAGGCCAGCAATCTTCTCACCTATCCTCCAAGGCTCCTGTAGGAGGGCCACATCAATGCCTTCTTGTTCCACCCTTCTAACAAGCGTTGCCGATGCGGCTTTTGCATGTTGAAGATTGGCCTGCAGGAGCCTTATTTCTCTCTTCATTGCGAAGAGATGGCTGGTTCTGGATCTGTGGACATTCCTTCTTCCATGGGTCCGACACACCCTTGGACGCTAGTCCTTATGAGTGTGTCAGCTCCACCCGAAGAAGGTTGTTCCTCTTCCTGAACCTCCATATGTAGGGAAGTTTCCCCTGTTTCACTGGAACGAGTTGCTACTGGCTTTTCATTCCGTGTTTTTGTCTTCCCTACTTTGGGTCGGAACGTTAACCGTCCTACTCCGAAAAAGGGTGACATTTTTAATTTCTGGAGTTCTTCTCGAGATTCAGAATCCATTGAGAAGGTCCATAACACCCCTTTGTCTGAAGGTTTACTACCCCAGACTGTCCATAGATTTGTCCTGAGCCCATGGTTACTTATCCTTAATCTGTTAAGGATCCTTTTGGACTCAAGACGTTCCCCATGCTCGTCCTGTACGAAGACAGTGCATGAGTGCGGCTTGGGTATGTCTTCCCCTCCACAGCCCTGAGAGATGCATTCTCCCAAGGCCTCAGGGTTGGAATCACCTCCTTTAGCCACCGAGCACTTATGTCGTCTGCACAGTTGAGTTCCAGGAAACCCGGCCTGTATGTACTCTTCAGGAAGCGAACCTAGGGTCTTGCTTAGACCTTAGGAACTGGGATTTTGGCTCTGGATTTCCCTGGCTCTTCGGTTTTGGGGGGCTCTTCGACCTCGGGAACCATTGGCTCTGAGTTTTATCTTTATTGTTTTTTTTTTAAGATTCCATATTGATCCACGAGTAGCTAGGGAAAGACAGTCAACCCCTCGCAGAGCCCTGCTTGCGAGGTAAAGGTCTAAATACTATGGGGTGCGACCTGTTGCCCCAAAGGAACCGTTTGCGACACTGTGACCCCAGTGCCTTACAGCCTTCACCACGGTGTCTCACGGCTTGGTGTGGGGATTGTTTATCGACTATCTAGTCTAGATCCGCTGAGTTTAGTTTCAACAGGGCCACCACGTGAAGGGTGCAATCAAAGTTTGATTACACACCCCCAATCATTGTTGGGGGTACCCAGCGGTCTTGGGATAGTTTAAGGAGGTGCAAAGTCCTAAGACTCTCCGTGCAAAACTTGTCCACTGAGATTTGTTCTTTTCCCGCTCAGCTTTACGCCGATTAGAAGAAGAGCGCATCCCACGGCCCCGAATGCGAACTATTACAGCCTTGTTGTTTTTCTAACAATAGGACTCCAAAGCGCAGCATTCATGAAATCGTATTGAAAGGAATTCATTTGGCATTTCCCGCTTATTTTTTCTGGTAGTTCCTACGTAAGTTAGTTTTTTTTTCTGTAAAAAACATTTTCGCCAAAGGAATACTTCTGAACCAGTAATCGCGTGTGATATGATCCAGATACTGGTTCAACTAAATGCAACACAACTTGGTCTCCCGAGCAGCTTACTTGGTAAGGAACTTCTGGCTGCTTACCTACATAAATTCAACGTGTAAACTGTCTTAGTGTTAGTTAAAGCAAATACTTCTAGGCCGTATTTAGCCGGCTTACTCGGTATGTACTACTTAAAGCTGCATCTACCTCTAAATGCTAGAAGTTGTTCGTCGACTGTGAAGTACTCACTTCTCGCTTACCTTTATCAATAACACTATCAAACTATAACAATCGTATTAAGAAGCGAAATCTGGATTCACTTATAGATAAGTAGCAAGATTTCAGACCATTTCCTTTTGAATTATACCAGAAAGTTTTTTCTGGATAATTGCAAAGAACCTATGAGAAACAATAAACTAGTAAATACTCGAATTTCTGTTGAATCTGTATGTTGTGCATTAAGTGCACTTGCATTGTAACTAATGCAAGTGATAGTTACAATGAACTATTTATTGCGTTTATTACTATCTCATTAAAAAAGAGACTCCAGATGTCAATTTTAGTCTTTTTTGTCGAGCAATATCTTTTGGCCTGACAAATGACATTCTATTATGTTCAGTGCACGAGTTCGTACGTTTTTTACAGGGCCTCTTTCCTCTATTTTTCCATTTTTTTTTTCGTGTAATACTCCTCGGCTCGATTATCAATTTCTTCACTTTCACTAGTATTACTTCTGTCAGTTTCATCTGCTTCTTGTTGGAAAGCCATATTATGTTTAGTTTTTGGTGACGTGGGCTTCTTCTCCAAAATAACTGTCGTCGTCAGTATAAGGTCCAGCCTTGTTGTCATTCAACTCCTCGAACCATTTCAATCAACGTCAGGATCTTTAGTTCTTTTAACTTTACGCTTCATTGACTTCTCTATTTTGTTCTAAAAAAGTAAGATCTGGTTAAAATCACGAGTTAATATCATTATGAATCATGATTCGTAATTAATATTAATATGTGCTAGAAAGTTATAGTATAGTTAGTAGACCAAAATCGAAAACTTACATTGACAAACTTAAAAACACGGTTAGTGGACAGACGTCAATCACTAAAAAACTTATGAAAATGCTTGGCAACTCGGCGCGTGTTACTGTGCACAACCACGTAATACATTTACTTACAACCGCTTGGAAGGTACTGAAGTATAGTCAGCGTTGACACCTATCGATTTAAATATGTGAGTAGAAATAATGGAGTGGGTGACGTATGTCACCCATGCCACTGACGGAGGGTTAATTGACGCTTTATTTTACCAATTGGACAAGTGACTTACTTGACCTCGATTTTGTAGGCAATAATCCATATATTGAGTTGAAAATTCTGAGAGTGATGTTGGGTTGCTATTAAATTCAGATTGTTTGTGTTTATGTATTATACGTTTATGTATTTATGTAATATGTATAATTGTAGATCATATATCTCTGACCTTCTAGTTATCCGTTAATGTAGGTATGCTTGTTGTTGACGTATTCGTTTAGTAATGGTTATTAGTCGACATCCATTTGATCTTCGATGGATTAAAACCCATAAATAAATCTTTAATGGTTCTTTACAGTAGAGAAGAATCAATTCAATTTATCATGGAAGAAGAAATCAACCGCTCAAATTTGTAAAACCTTTTTTTAGAGTGTTTTTTTGTTCTTGCTAGTCTCACCAAATCATCCGCGTACGCTATGCATTGTTCCTTACTATTGAAAATAGTCCTGATTTTTCTCATATTTGACCTTCTTACGATTTGTTCTAATACTAGGTTGAATAAATTTGTAAAAAAAACCACAATGGTGTTCTCTGATTACTTCATTATTTCTGTTTTCATATTTCATTAATCTTTTCCTTAAAAAGTATTTTACACACTACTTCTGATAGTGCTATGCCTTTATAGTTTTCGCACTCCGTATTGTCTTTTTTTATAGATAGGACTAATAACTGCGCTATTTTATTGTTTTTGCATCTCTTCCATTCAAAGTTGGTTCCTCGATACGTTCCTTCTTCATCTTCTTGCCAATTCTCATGTCCCTTGAATTGCTGTTGTTGGTCTAAATTTAATAAATCTTTAAAGCATTTCATCTACCTATTTAATTTTGCTGTTGTTTCTCCTAGAAATAAACCTTCTTTGTTTCTACAATACAGTGAATTATTTTTTTAAGTTTGTCTGGACTTCTTAACTTCTTGGTAGATTTTTTACCTCTTTATTTATATAGGCTTCTTCTATGTTTTTCAATTGCTTTTGTGGCTGCTTTTTCTTCTTTCTGTAACTTCTTTTAACTTTTCTTCTTTTATCAACATAGTTTTCGATTGTATTTTATGTATTTCCCTATCTCTTTGCAGTTTTGCCCCGTTTCTTCTTGTCAAGCATTCCTGCATTTTCATCGAACCAGTCTAGCTGTCTCTTTATATACACTTTCTCATAATTTTTTGCTGCTTTCGACATAGCTGTCTGTATGGTCTGCCATTTTTCTTCTATTATATATTAATATATCCGTTTCGAACCGAATATCCTGGATCAGATTGAATTTCGAGAAACTATGTATAATCTATCTTCTACTATATTCTTTCTGATCTAGCTCATGAAGATTGTATGGTGAGATTTTTCTGGATGGTATGGTAGTCGGTTTAAGCCATAACTTAAATTAAGAATATACCATATAAAGTAAACGGATCTTTTAAAAATTATTGGCGATCCAAGGGATGATGGCAAGTACTTAGGGAGATGTGGACGAAGAAAGTCGCTAGTGTAAATTGACTAGAAAATTGGAGCCAGCATTGAAACTTTTGGTATACTAGATCCACGACTGAAAAAGCAAGATGAAGCTTTATCGATGAATTTAGTGATCAAGATACTAGCAGGGACAATTTACTACCAATGAAATTCCGATGAGTCAATGTTACCTATTCCCAGTTCTACTGCATGTGGTGGAAAGCATATACCCTGACAAAAACAATTAATGAAAAGTTCTTCGGCCTTCGAAATATAAATATATAGAAGAATTCTGTAGACATGTTATGAGGGATAGTAAATACTTCCTCAAGCAACTCATTCTTCAGGGAAATGTGGTTGGAAGAAAGGATCCGGGTAGAAGAACAAACTATTGGGTATAAAATCCATTGATTTTGATAAGCCGCCAACAAGATACGAATTGCCATAATACTAGCCCCATCTGCAATTAATAAGGCACGAGATGAAGAAGATACACTAGTTCCTAATATGAATGCGGCACTGAGGGATTATACAATTCTTATTTGTATGGTTCTACTTTTAGTATGGCAGTTTATTATTGGGTGAAGGGGAAGCAAAGTTTAGCACCCTTTAGCAAAGTTGGAATGGAATTAGAATGAACTGAAGTAAAGAAGGGAAAAATTTGTGTTAAATAAAACACGGCTAGCAATAAAATTAATCAAAATGAGCTTCTTTTCATGGGTCATCTAGAGAAGAGGGTAATGGACTTAGCATACAAGATAAATGTATGGTTTAGATACGTCGATGACACTTTTGTGATTTGGGGCTATGGAGAAGAAAAACTTACCGATTTCTGTCTTATATAAACACACTACTTCCAAATATTCAATTTACGATGGAAACAGAGAAAGATCAACAACTAGCGTTCCTAGATGTATTATTAAATCGAAAGGAAGGTTACTTAGGACATAAAGTATATCAAAAACCTACACACATGGACAGATACCTAAACAGGAACTCATATCATCAACCAAGCCAAAAACAAGGTATCATCAAAACTCTGGCGGAGAGGGCAAAGAGAATTTGTGAACCACAGCATATGCACAGTGAACTTCTTCATAGCTATTGAAAATGCTTTCACCTTTATATAAATATGGCCCTCGTAGTACAAGGCGGCGTCAGATTTAGCTTACAAATGAAGCAATAACATCTCCAAGAGATGTTGGCGAAACGTCAAGAACTAATCTCAGAAGACATCGACCTAACAGCCCGAACAAATGGTTTAACAAGTTAGACGATGGCCGTGAAAGCCTAACACATTTTAACATTTAGGTCTATTTGTTAACAAACCTAACAATGTACAAGAAAGAACAAAAAACTGTATTTATAAAATACCTTGTAAATGCGATCAGTTTTATCTAGGTGAATAACCAAATCCTACTACATTTCACCGAGACAAATTCCTTGGTAGAATGTAGTAGGATCTGGTTACAAAAAGAAGTTGTTAAAAGGAAAATACCAGTATTAGTAGGTCAAATAGTAGTAACATGTCGCGGATACATCATTTATGTTTTTTAAATAACAAACATATTAGGTAAATCAGAATTTGGTGTTTATTAAGAGTAAACTAAATGTACGACCAAATACTTACCATGTCGAGATAGTATTATGCGGGTGTTTCCTGGTTTTTTCCTTATAATTTACTATGGAATCACTAAGGGAACAAATTTACTGTCATCGTGGCATATGGCTGTCTTTTTAAAGACGAATTACATGCTATGCTTTTTTTTGACGGATATTCTCAAGTCAAAGTTGATTTCATGTAATCGAATGAACTATCTTACAATTAAAGTCGTCCCAGGAACGCAACTCAACAATATTGGCAACATAATTTTAAAGTCGTCTACTTTAAAATGTATAATGCATGTCTAAATTGTCAATATAAATAACTCAGATAAATATTGTTCTGAAGCTATTTTCTTGTGTAATTTTAAAGTAATTGCTATTTAAATGGGAATAAACCATAACTCAGATAAAATTGAACTATTAGAAGAATTTTCAGCAAGTAACAAAAAACAAAATTTGTTTAATTTACTAATATTTGTATTTTGAGAACGATTTCCGTGGAATTGAAGTGGAAATTGAAACGTCAATAAACTTACTTTAACCATTCAATTGTGACTTATTCCCATTTAAATAGTTTTTACTCGGACATTCTGTAGACGGGTTCAAATGTAAAACTGTCGAGAGCTCCTCTACTCAAGTCAATTTACTGGGTGCGGACTTCTAAAATATTTCTTCAGTATCTTGCCTTGAAAAAGGCAAGATATTTCTTACATGACAAAGAGTTATCGAAATAATAACACCAAGTTCGTAGTCAAAATACTTCTCAGCCACACAATATGGAAAACTAAGTAAATAGAAAGATTGAACCTTTGTGAAGACTTCTGAATTCGAAAAGCAATAAGATCTGTACGAGCTCTTCTTTCAGTAATTTTTCGCACAGCTTATCTGGGGTTAACCTTTATCGTATATTATAATTTCGTTTTCTATTTTACAGTGAGTAGGAAAATGTTAAGTAAAGTTTGATAACCGCATTGACTATGTTAGTAATTAAAAGAAATAACTGAGCGGAATGTTTTAAGGCATTTATACTGAATGTTATTCGGTGCGGAAGACGTGTTTCTGCCAAAGCTTAAAATTCTCTAAGGATGTTTTTATGGAGAGGGGCAGTGATCGGGTGATCAATGTTTTCTTTAGTATGAATGGAGTTGTTATGTATATTTTTAACATGATTTTCGATCCTTGTGATCGGTTTGTGGCTTGGAGAGTATTGTTTTATACTTCTACTTAGGATTGTCAAGGTAATTTGATTTTGAGGCATAATATCGAGCCATTTATCCTTCTCTCGTGTTTTTAAACAGAATTGTCCAGTTTTCACTTACATATAACACAGTCGGTATGACTATTGAGTTATATATTTTTTTTCTTGTTTCACGTGTAATTTTTTTCCAGTATTGAGGTTAACGCAGTATAGCTTGTTTGATTTATTTGCTCGATTTGTTATTTTCCAGTCTATTTTTCCGTCGTTAGTAATTATATTTTCCAGGTATTCGTTGTAAGTTATAGCTATTTCCAATTATGCTTCTTTGCCGCTAATTATCATTATCTTACATTTTTCCTAGTTAATTTTTAATAGTTTTTATATTTATTCTTCCCATTATCCTATATGTCGTTCGCATACATTAAGGACTCTACTGTTACTGGTTGTTATCTGAGCTATCCTATTATTGTCTGTAGTTGTTTAATTCTTACTTTAGTATTTCTTATTATATATCTCAATAATATTTTTTTATTATATATCTTTATATTATATATCTCAATTCGTTTATAACTATTATAAATAGCAAACGGCTGAGACTATTTCCTTGTTTAATACCACTCTCTTAATTACATTTTTCCGATCATTCCTCTGTTATTTATACCCTTTCTTTTACATCTTTATAAGTACTTTCTATAATTTTTTCAATGTATTTGGTATATTTTAGGTCTTTGAATGCTAATATTAGTTTTCCCCCGTGTCTATGCTTCTCTCTATTAGGTTCATATTGATATATGTGTTGTCGTTTGTCTGTCTTCCTGATCTAAATGCCGCTTGTTCTTCTCCCAGTTCCATTCCTACTTCTTGATTTAGTCTTTTCTCTATTATTTTCGTATAGATTTTAAAGCATACCGATGACGGACATATTGCTTTATCGTAGATTGCTTGTTTTTCCCACGCTTCTTTATATATTTTCCATAGCCAGTTTATTCCTTCTTCTCCCATGTGTTTTACCGTTACTGGTTCGGTATCATCATCTCCACATGCCTTGCCTATTTTTATGTTTGATAATCCTTCTATTACTTCTACTTATTTGCTCTAGCTCTATGTTTTCTTCGTCTTCGTTTATTACATTGGCTTCCTTTATTACTTTGATATCAATTTTTTTTCCACATTATTCTTTTCATACCGTAGCAATTTGTTTTGGATTTACTTAGATTTGCTTTGATGTATCTCTTATGCGTTTATTTTTTTTTTTTCGTTTTCCTTTCTTCATGTATCGTATTGTCTTCCAAAACTTTCTATTATTTATTACATATCCTTCTTGTAGTTCTACTACAAATTCTTTACATGATTTTGCTTTTCTTTGTGTAACGGTCATTTTTACCAATCGTCTCTGCCTATAATATTTTTCTTTATCTTCCTCGTATCCTGTTTGGATGTATTTTTTTAATGCCATTTTCTTCTTTTTAATTTCTGTCTTTACTTCTTTTTTTAACTGTTTATTACATTTTTTTATTCCAGAGACTTTAATTGCTGTTTTCTTTAACACTTCACTGTAAGTATTCCATCTTTCTTCTTTTGTCCATGTATCTTTTTGGCCCTCTATTTGTCTCAATCTTTTGTTCGTTTCCTTCTTGTAACACTTTATATCTTGTATTTGTTTACCTTTACTTTCTTGTACTCTTTTTTTTTCACCTCCTTCATTTTTTATTCTTCAATTTAGTAGTAACCGTCGTGTATTGTGTGGACAGTTCCGGTTTCTTTTCCGTCAAGATATTTTGTTCTAGGTTTCTCGTATAGACTATATAGTCGATTAAGTTTTCGCACTTCTCTCTTTTGCTACAAATGTATATTTGTCTTCAATGGTTTGTTCTCTATATGTGATTCCTATTATCAGGCCATTCTTTGGCAGAATTCTAGAATTTTTATTTCATTTATATTGATGTTTCCTTATCATATTGTCCAATACATCTTTATCTCCTATTAACGTCCTTACCTATTCTTGAATTAAAATCTCCTAAGATTATTATTTTTTCTCTTATCTATCTTAATTTGTCTAATGCATTTTGGAGTTTGTTCTTAAATTCTATCATGATCTTATCTTCATTAACTTCTGTGGGTCCATATATAATTTGTATTATTCCTATCTTGTCTTTTGATTCTATTTGGGCTGTAAATATTCTAAATGATACTGCTCTGTAGTCTGTTATCCTTGATTTTATTCTTTTATTTACTGTTGCCTATTACTAGATATTAATTATGGACATTATAGAATTATTGAGACATTATGCACTGATAAATCCTATTTTTAACTAAATAACGAACTCTATACACAAAATTTTGGACTAAAAATGGGCCATATTTATGGAACATTGTGAAACAAATATTAGAAATTTAATAAAACATCACACTACATCTACTGGATATTTTAATCTCTAAGGACGATACGGAATATGAGACTCAGGTGAATAAAAAACCAACACACACCAACAGATATCTCAATTATAAATTAAACCAAAACATCAATATTAAAACAGGAATCATTAAATAGTTATACGATAAAATCATTAGTTATACGATAGAGCAAACATATTAATTTGTTCTAACAGAAATTCGTTCTTAAATGATTAGCCTTTTTCTTTTATTAGTAAGTAATTTTCAACAATCGACCTAATGGAACAGAACAACGAGATCCTACAGTCTACACTGATCTAACTCTGATCCTACAAGAAATAATACGAGGAAAATAACAATACCACACATAACAATATTATCAAAAAAAACTTAAAATGATAGGAAAAAATTCAACATTTCAACAACAACAAACACATTGAGATCTTGATTGAAGTTGTTAGTGCCGTCATTCTACTATTGGCAAAATATTCTAATAATGATCAATATACATTTGTTATTTATTTTAGTAAATACTGTATGCATAATATTCTTATCAAAGATCACAAGGTCATTTTACGTCTTAGCCCAGTAGGCAGATTCATTTCTCAAAAAACTATATTATTTATTAAGTGAGGTACAAAATAGTTTATGTATAAATATAAGTATGCACATGTTTAAGTGTTAATTTTGATAAAAAAAATTCACGTAAATTAATTTTGGCAAAAAAGGATTTCTGTATAACATATAGTTATAAAATTACAGTTAAAAACTAATAAAAAGCAAAGTTCCAAGAGTTGTATGTATACAAAACAAAATTTAATCTATCTATCTATCTAATTAGCCTTCTTTGGTTCATCTTTGGACATAGGCCTCCCCAATCTTTTCCATTCTTCTCTGTCTGTCGCTACAGTCATCCACCTAGAGCCCATGACAAAACAAACAAAAACAAAACCTAGTAATAAAAAAAAAACGGTGATATAGTCGTTTTTAAAGGAACTCAACAGATGCCTCCAAATCTGCAAACGTCATAGGAGCATCATTTATCACTTCTTATTTCCCTTTGTAATTTTAATTAATATCAACCACCTCTCTATATACAGTAGAATTATATGTAATAATACAATCCATCATTCATATCACAAGTACAAACCATCCTTTCTCCGTCATTATCACAAATTCTCTAAACTCTTCAACGACAATAATTGGTCAACTATATACTAAGAACCCCATAGTCTTACTTGTCAAGAAAGAACTTGCAACCTTACAAGAATCTGTATCCTATATGGGTTCCATCTCACATTGGAATAAAAGGTAATGAGAAAGCAGACCTACAAGCAAGAGAAGCTACCAAAAACGATCATGTAATAATAGATTCAAAGACTGTCTATAGTACAACAGTTCGTCAAAGAAAAAGTGATTAGTGCATGGCAAAATAGATGGCACTAATCGAAATCTAAATTAAAAGAAATTAAATCGACAGTAAAACATGGCAAATAGTAAACCTAAAAAGAACTCACCAGGTTAAAATTTCACAACTTCAATTAGGTCACCCTACTATCCAACTTGGTAATTTTCTTGACATCTGGACAGGAAATGTTTAAATATTTCTCTAATAGTAGCAAAATTATTGTTTCCTTTTCTTTCGTGCCTATCATTGACATTATCAAATCTTTGGGCATTTCTAAAAAATTAAAGAGTTCTCTTGACATCGCTCGTCTAAAGCAAGTAGGCGTAAATATCGAATTTCCTTAAAATTCCTTAGTATTTACAGATTGAGCCTTCTGTACCCCAGCCATGTATAATATGCCAATAAAAGCATATAATTATCTCTATACTCGCAATCTCTTAGAAATATCTTTCTTTGGTATAATTATCTCGTATTTTGGCTATATAAATATTTGTATAATACACGATTTTCTCTACTATTGCTTCTGTAATATTTAATCCCCACCAAGTTTTCATGTTATTTTCACTTTTTCCGTCATTTTCGATGTGTACTCGTCCGTTATCTTTCATCATTTGTTAATTTTTGACCTTTTCTTGGTGTGTCCATGGTATGTTTTCATGTTTACCATTATCTCTTCTCTTTGAATACCTTTATGTAGAATTTGCTCTAAGTCTACAAGCATTCATTCTCTACTCATTTTATACTATTTATAATTATATTAGAACAATAGTTAAACATCCTACATATCAAAGAATTTATTATATTCTTACCAGAATTTTCTGTGACCTTACACGCAATATGTTAACGTATGAACTCGTGCGATCAGGGAAACTCTCACACAGGTCGGCAGACGACCAACAAGTATACGATATCTATTACTTCTTCTCCTTTAAGTGCCGTTTCCCAATCGAAGGTTGGATATCATCATTACTATCTTTGCTTTATCTACTGCTGCTCTGAGAAGTTCTATAAAACTGCATCTAAACCAGTCCCTTAAATTCTTCAACCATGACACTCTCCTTTTCCCTATACTTATTCCTCCTCTTATCTTTCCCTGTATTATCAGCCTTAGCTTTTCAAATTGCTATTACTCATTACCTGTCCCAGATATTGTAACTTTCTTATTTTTATTGTGTTTATTATTTCCATTCTTTGCCCATTTCTCGCAATACTTCTGTGTTAGTTTTCTTCTGTGTCCATGCTATTCTAAGCATCCTCCTGTAACACCACATTTCAAAGGACAACTTATTTATGTATTCTTGCTTCAATATCTAGCTTTCAAGTCCATATTGCAGTATCGAAAACACGTAGCATCTCAATGCTAGTACTCTTAGTTTAATCTAAGATTAAACTCTTTGTTACAGAGAATTGTTTTCATTTTTACAAACGCATTTCCTGCTATTTCTATCCTAGCTCTTACTTAGGTTGTTTGATCATTATTGTCATGAAATCCAGGTTCCTAGGTATGTGTATTTATCAACCCTTTCTATCGGTACATTTCCCAAATGTATGTTTGTTGGTATATTTGTTTTCTTTGTTATTATCATGTATTTGGTCTTTTTTTATATTTATTTTAGTCCATATTTTGCACACAAACTGTTTGTTTTGTTTAGCAGTAATTGGAGTTGTTCAGCAGAGCTTGCCATAAGCACGGTGTCATCTCCATATCTAATGTTGTTAATAGATCTTACGTTAATTATTATTTCTTCACTTTGAGATAGTAATGCTTCTTTAAAAATGACTTCACTATATACATTAAATAGTAATGGGGACATAATACATCCCTGCCTAACTCCTCTCCTGATTTCAATTTCTGGACTGGGTTAGTCAAATCTATTACGATTTGTGCTCTTTGATTCTAGTAGAGGTTTTTTATTATTCGTAAGTTTCTATGTACTAAACAGTCAGAAGTGGGGCAACAGTGCAAATGATTTACCGTTTGTAGAATGTGCATATTTAACGAAAGCGTGAGAGAAATGATCAGTCAACTCAAACTAAGATGAAGAGATGTTTACCCTGTAAATATTCTTTTGTTTGGATTTATAAACTATTGTTTTTATTGATCTCCATAAAGTTTTTATGTTTTCTTCTTCTCTTAAGCCACATGTTTTACAAGCCACAATTATTTATAATAATAATAGTCTCCAGTTTTCACAATTATTTATAATTTCCAAAATTTTTATTTTGTTATTTCTGTCAAATTTTTGTGCGTTGTTTCAGTATGTTGGTATTAGGGTTCTGTTTATAATATTTTCTTTAATTACTATTCCTACTAAATTTTGGGTGAAACTCTTTGTAAATACTTTTTTAAAAACAATGTGTAGCAACATTGACTTTCGGTTAAGATTCAGATTAATTAAATTTTACATTCGAATTAGCGTTAAACCAGATCATAGAAATATAAGAAGAATTTAAAGTAAAATGTTCCCACAACTGTTTTCTCTCATAGTTAACAATAAAATTTATTTTACATCAATTAGTCAATCTTTTTAAACAAACTAATTTTGACTGGTCTAATTTTAACCAAAATATTGATGAAAGACTTAGTTTTAAATAAATTTTAAGAATTGGATTTTAAAGTTACTTGCAGTTATTATTTTTAAAGTAAATGAAATTATCGTTTTATATAAATGGAGTATTTCTATGTGTACAATGTTCAATCTACAGAAAGGTAGGATAAAATTTTTATTACAATATTAAAGTATACACGTCTTAGAATATGATTATCTATATAAACGTGCAAATCGACACTTTTCATTTACAATATTACATTTAATTTTCAAATTGAACTAACGTGTATTTTTTATTTCGTTTTAAAAAGTAAGCAAACTGAGAGATTACAATAGTAGATCTTCTTCTTCTTCGCGTGCCATATGAGAATTATCCGAAGTTGGCGATCACAAATGCGAAGGCTTCTCGATCTTCTGCAATATGAAATAATCGTCCCGCGTTTGATATTCGAGTCCACTAACGAATGTTCTTCAACCAAGAAACCCGTTTCCTTCCTATACTTCTATGGCCCTCTATTTTGCCTTTAGGAATCAGTTGTAATATTTTATATCGACTTCCCCTTACTATATTTCCCAGATGAGAGATTTTTCGATATTTAACAGTCTTTAGCAGTTCTTTAACTTTGTTGACGCTCCTTAGTACGCTGACGCTTCTTCATTAGTTTTCTTTGCCGTTCAAGTTATCTTCAGCATTCGTCTATGATCTTACATTTCAATGCTTCAATATGATTGATACTTTTACTATCTACACTTCTGCGCTATACAAAAGTACGGACCAAACATAGCACTTAACCATTCTTAGTCTTAGTTCTAAACTGAGATGATTATTACAAAGAAATGATTTAATTTTTATAAAAGTAGTTTTAGTCATTGCTATTATACGTTTTACTTCTATGTCTGGATCTAGTTGGTCCGATATGACAGTTCCCAAATATGTCATTTTGTGAACATTCTCAACTTGGACTCCGTTTAATTGAATCTTTGCATCGGGATGTGGGTCACATTAAGTATATCTAATCACATTAAGTAGTTACCTTCTGATTTTTATTCCATGTGGTTGTCTCTAAAATGCCTTTTTAAATGACTGGTCCGAGTAAACATTGAACAATGTTGGCGACAAAATGCAACCTTGTCTGACTCTTCGTTGTATGGAGATTTCATCGGTGTAGTTATGTCCAATTTTTACGATAGCAGTTTGACTCCAGTAAAAATTTTTAACGACAAGAATATCTTTGTCATCTATTCCGATATTTTTCAGTACTAGCATTCATTTTACATGCATCACTTTATCAAATGCCTTTTCGAAGTCCACGAGATATGCAAATACATCTTTCCTTTAGTCACCATATTTTTGTAATAGGATGTTAAGCGCAAAACAGTGCCTCCCTGGTTTCTATAGCATTCCTAAAACCAAATTGGGCATCTTCGAGATCTTCTTCGCATTTACGTCTAATTCTCTTGTGAAGTATTCTTAAGAAAATTTTAAGAATGTGACTCATTACGCTAATTAATCGATATTCTGAGCAGTTTCCCGGATTTATTTGTGTGTTGGTTTTTTAAAAATTGCGACAAAGATGGATTTAAGCCAATGTGTGGGAATCACTCCGGTGTTATATACCTATTGAATTAAAAAGATGAATGTGTTGCTTGTGTGAGTCCATTTCCAATAGGTAAAGAAATAATAAATAAGACTTACAATCAATTTAATTTAACTATTAGACTACTGGTTTCGCTTTCTACAATATGCAAAGCATCTTCAGGTCTCGATACAAAGTTAAATAAATGCTGAAATGATAAAAACCCATATTAGGGTGTTGTCTAATAAAGATAAACAAATTAGACGTTATAAAATTACAAGAATTATGCCAGTATTACATGTCCTGTGGTTTTATTTCAAAATGAGGTAAATTGAATTAAAAAGGTATAAAAAGTTTTAAAAGTTTAAACAGACAAGATAAGACCCACAAATTGTTATAAAATGGTCTATTAGATTGTAATAAATTAATAAATGAGCAAATAAATAACATTACTTACATGCCGGTACTCTATTATTTGATGGATGGTAGAACATGGTTAAAACTATTATGTATTGTTGAATGGAGAACTTAATTCTGCCATTGTAGTTGTTTGACACTAAACGGGAAGTTCTTGAGAAGATAGATTTGATCCAATGAAGTAGAGATATATGTGTGATTGTTTGTCATCACACACATATCTCTACTTCATTGGATCAAATCTATTTTCCTACATACTCTATACATACGCCTTAGTACTTTTCTCTTGACACATACTAACATGTTTTCATTCCATTTTGTTAGTGTCTCTGAGTCAGGTCTCTGAATCATATGTTGGGACTGGGTGTATTATTGTCTTGTAAAGTTTTATTTTTGTATTTCTCGATATATTTGTCGATTTAAAGAGGAGGTTGGGCCCAAAATAGCATCTATTTGACGTGAAATTTCTGCTTGTGTAAACAAATTCATTCACTGCTTTAATTGCGTCGTTTTCAGTAACAAGTGACCATAGGATTTATGATTGTGTGCTTATATTCAGATGCTTTGTTTTGTTGGTGTTTATTAGTAAACTCATTTTTGTAGCTGATTTTTTTATGCTACATACGCCTTTTGTACAGAGTTTTCCATTATCTCAACAATATCGACATTATCAGCATAGGCAAGGATTTGCACTGATTTATTATATATTGAACCAATGGTTGTAATTTATGACACACGTAGTACTTGTTCCAGAGCTAGATTAAACAGTATACAGAAAAGAGGGTCACTCTGGCGCAGCCCGTTATTTGTTTTAAAATGTTCAGATAGTTCCTTTTATTGCTTTAAACCTTTCTAGAGCCGTATGCTAATTTATACTCTATAAATAAATGATGATAAATAAGTATTTATGCCATATTCCAGGTTTTTTCTAAAATTTATCTAAGGGTTGCAGTCTTATGAATTGTCGATTTATCATTTCGAAAACCAGCCTGCTATTTTGCTAAAAATTAAACATTTTTGGTTTATGTCAACCTTATAGTTGCTTTTTTTTTTCAGACAAGTCACCACTCACACCAAAGAACTATGGACAAACGCGGTTCAAAAAGTATCAAACGAAAGAAAAAGGAGACCCCACTTTTCATCGATAGCTTTTTCGGTTATAGATTCCCATAAACAAATTAAGAAGGACGTGTCGTTTACACCACCAAATTCTCCTAGACATGCTGGAATTCTAAAACATGTAAGTACTACATATATTTTAAAATAAGTTTAATCTAAACCTATGTCATCTTTAATATTTAGGATATATATAATATATATATATATATATATATATATATATATATATATATGTATATATATATATATATATATATGTATATATATATATATAGTATATATATATATAAGTATATATATATATATATATATATATATATATATATAAGTAATAAATAAATACCAGTAATAAATTGATAAATATATTCAATAGTGGTTTTGACCTATTTCACTGCGACCGTTTATAAAACAATAGATCTATTGTTTTCCTCTAGTCCTAGATTGCATTCTCTAGCTTGACTATTTTTAAAAGATCTAATAACCTATAGCTAGAACTTTTTATGTAGCTCTTTGCAGATTGCTTTATCTCTAGAATACTAACCTAATTTTTACCTTTATTTACATTAACCATCGTAAAATTCACTATGCAGAGAAAAAAAGTGTGGTCAGTAAAAAAGTATTTTATGTAACTTTATTTTACAAATTACTTTGAAGTATGGGGAGTAGAAGATACTTGGCAAAAAATTAAGAAATGCATCAACGAAGCAGCAGAAGAAGCGATTGGAAAGCGGAAAATTAACACGAGAGCGGACAAACCACACCAAACCGTGGTTTTGCCAAAAGGTAAAAAACTCTCTGAATTAAAACGCAAATGCTAACTGACATATAAAGCACGCAATCGGAAGAGGCTCATGCAGAATATGTCCAAATAAGAAACGAAGTAAACGCCAGAATAAAATTATTCAAAAGAGAACATTAGACCAAATTCACTTGCGACATGGACTACGACCTATATGGTGCCCAAAAGAAAGTATGGAAAATGCTCCGCAACAGGAAAAAACCAGTTAACGAGTTCGTGCAGACCAAAGGAGTACCTATAGAGACATGGCAACAGCATTTTAAAGAGCTATATGATGCTGAAGAAACGCTGAATATAAACGAAGGCGAAACAGATGTGAGTGATACAATCAATGACGAAGAAGTAGAAGCAAAGATCAAAAAGCTAGAAAACAGAAAATCACCGGGAACGGATGGTATAACCAATGAACTTTTAAAATATGGAAGCCCGGAACTTGCAAGTAAACTGGCACAACTATTTAACAAAATATTAAACAAAACAGAAACACCAGAGGAATAGCATAATAGTATCACAATCCCCATATTTAAAAAAGGACAAAAAACCTACCCACAAAACTATAGAGGAATAATCATCTTATATACAACAATGAAACTTTTCACGGGTATTCTCAACGACAAATTGGAAAAGAAAATTACTAATGCTGAAGAACAACAAGGTTTTACAAAAGGGCGGTCTATAACAGACGCAGTATTTATAATAAAACAAATAAAAGAAAAAGCTATAGAGTTCGGCATGCCAGCGTATATTTGCTTCATTGATTTGACATTTGACAGAGTTCGCCTGGGAGACATTCTAAATATATTAATAGAAAATGAAACACCGACCAGTATAACAAAGATACTCCATAAACTAAATAACAACAACGTAACCAAAGTTAGAGCAGGAGACGAATTCACTGAAAATATTTCAACACCGGGAGGAATTAGACCAGTTTAAGTCCCTTCTTGTTTAATATTCTCATGGGCAAAATTATCAACAAAGTAACATCTCTTAATCTTCGATATAGAATGGGCAACAAAAGAATTGGTATGGTGTGTTACGCAGACGATGCAGCAATTATTGCCGAATCAGAAGATGATCTCCAAAGGCAGCTCTTTCAGTTCTTTTAAACAAGCCGACTACTAAATATGAACATCTCTACCAACAAAACTAAATGTATGACAATAGCAAAAGATCCGCTCAGATGTAAGTTAGTGGTTGAGGACAACCCCATAGAACAGGTGACGCAATTCAGATATCTAGGCATAGATATATCAAGTACCCACGACCCAGTAAAGGCCTGAGGAGTCAGATCAACAAAGCATCTACACTGTCAGGATGTCTGTGGGAGATAGTCTGGTCAAATCCGTATATGCGCACAGATAGTAAAATTAGAATCTATAAGACTTGCATACGACCGATCATGACATATGGCATAGAAGTGCACGAAGATACTAACAAAACGAAACAGATGCTAAGGGTTGCCGAAATGAAAACCCTAAGAACAATAATGGGGAAAACAAGAAGAGACAGAGCGAGAAATACAAACATTAGAGAGCAGTGCAAAATTCAAGATATTGTAAGATGGGGAAGGCAGCGCAAGAGGATGTGGTACAACCATGTAAGACGAATGGATGAGAATAGACTCCCAAAAATTGCCCTAGAAAACAATCTGCCCTCAAGACCCCCGGAAGACCACCTAAAAGATGGAGGGATAGTTGGCAATCTACCTCCCAAGAAATTAACCAGAGGCAGCTTCAGAATTAAACAAATCGAAAGATCTACAAAAAGTAGAAGAAGAAGAAGAAGACTTTAAAGATGTTTCCAAAACCTATAAATCAAAAAAATGTATCCGAAATTTTACATTTTAGAACTGCACGGCTGACAAGGAGCTCGATGTTCACCACAAAATGACGGTCGACATTGCTCGCAATTATCTGTTCGACGGATTTTAGATGAACAAAATTTAACTAAAATTTATACGTGGTACATTTCCTCAGAGTAAGGCATATTTGTTCTTGCTGCGGCTCCAGATTTAAAATATTTTCAATAAGCAACTTTACCGAGAGGTTCAAAGTTGGCCAATTTACACCATGTTTATTAGCCAAATACGGCGTAGCCAAGGTTTGGTCAATTGGTCAGAAAAAATGGCAATCAATTTTTTTCTGGTAATGGTATTTCTCTGCTGTCGTTGTTAGTTAAAATTTTAAATTATCCAAGAGTTTATGTAAGCTATATCTAATATACCGTAGACCAGGCAAATATATTATCTCCTTTTTTTCTAGATATGTTTGTGGTTTCGCATATTTGGTCAAATGTGTTTACTCCGTACTTGGTTGCATTATAAAATTTATTTATATCTAGCTTGCCTGTTGGACCACATTTTACTGGGTCATTGGGGATTGTCGACAGGAGAAGCACAGCCTTATTTGCTTTTGTCTTATTGGGTACCTTTGTTTTTAACCATTGCAGCAAAATAAGAAATGACTAATGTGCCAATTTAGGAGATTTATCATCTCGGGAGATATTTCTCTTTTTATTTGCCATATAGTACCAACTATAGTTAAACTTTAAGGAGGTTTTGAGAGCGTTGTTGCTAATGGTACTGTCGTAAACCAATTCTCCATAGTAATGTTATGGTTACTTCCGTATACACCCTGAGTAATTTGTTTAACATTTTCTATTCTATTCTCCCAGAGGTTGTCCAATGCTTTAAGGTCCCTTTCCTTAATACAATTCTGCATTGAACATATACTTAGTACCTATGTCACACAGCATTACTATTTTTAGTACATATTTAGCTGGATGAATTGAGATATACATATTACAATTATATTACAATTAAGTGCTATCTCCGCGACGAAGGTTAACAATCATTATGGCTAATCTGATCTTAGAGGTAGCTGCTCTTAACAATTGCCTTGAGCTACAACCAAACTACTCTCTTAGGTTCTTCAACCAGAAAACGCGTCTTCTTCCTATGCTTCTCCTTCCCTCTATTTTCCCTTAAATTTTGAGTCTCGCAATGTTGTATCTTTCGCCTCTCATTACATGTCCGAGATATTTTAATTTCCTTTCTTTTATTGTGATTTCCATTTCCCTCTCTCTGCCTATTCTCCTTAACACTTATGTATTCGTGATTCTATCTACCCATGGAATCCTTAACAATCTTCTAAATGTCCACATTTCAAACGAGATAAGTCAATTTATTGTATTCAGGTTTAATGTACATGATTCAGCTCCATAGTAGAGTACACTGTATACATAGCATTAAACTAGTCTTATTTTGAGGGCCAATGTCAGATCTTTGCTGTAAAAATCTTTTCCATTTTCAAGAAGTTGGCACGTGCCTTTCAATTCTGACTCTTATTTCTGCAGTATAATCGTTATTTTCTGTGATTATCGTTCCCAAGTAAGTATGTTTTTTTACTCTCTCAATTTGCTGACCGTTAATATTTCGTTTGTATTGTTGTTCTTGCTAATTTTCATTAATTTGGTTTTTTTGATGTTAAGATAGATAGTTCGTATTCTCCACTATATCTTAATATTATTTTTATTAAGTCTTCTAAGTTATCGGCTATTATGACTGTATCCTCGGCATACCCAATGTTAATTAAACTTTCCTTCACTTTTATAGCGACTGTCTCGTTTACCAGAGCTTCTTGTATGATTTCTTCAGAATAAGCATTAAACAATAACGGCGACAGTATGCACTCTTGCCTGACCCCTCTCATTATCTCCACTTCTTCTGACACTTTAAAGGACATCTTTCCCTAAAAGCCAGTAGCTTGTCATTAATTGTTAGTTATGACCTGGGCGTATAAGACGTTTTGTAGTTCTGTATAAGATCATCCCATATTTCACGAATGGCTGCTATAGATCTGCTTCCTTTCTGCCTGGTTAAAACATTTTATCAATAAACGTAAACATTATATAAGAAATTTAAATCTTTATCGGCCGACAGTGGCTATATATATCGCACCAGAAATTTTATCATCAAACAATTCTCTTGTCGCTAAGTGATTGTCTTTTTAGGCATCGGCAAAAATACGTAGTCCTAGGGGTGAATGTAATTGTAAATATTTATTTTCGTGTTTGTAAGTATCTTAACTTTATATTTTTGTGCTCTAACAGAAATTTCAGCATTTGTATACTCTGAAATTGTTTTCCAGAAATTTTTAACTCATAATGAGGAATATGAGGCCTTGAATAAAATATAGGAAGTTACATTTTTGAGTTCTAATAGCGTCCTTCAGTTAAAAGAACAATCTGTGTACATTTTTACCTTTTAGACTTGACGGCAACCAAGTTTGCTTCTCTATAGCTGCAATTTCTGGTGGTAATTTTCGTTTGGTGGAGTTTTCTAAGCAGGACATTTCTTTTTCTTGCAGATTTAAGAGCTGTTAATGTTTTGGCTTGAAAACACTAAGTACTATTTTTTCACTATTCCACTGTTTTTCTTTTTAGAATCTCTTTTTCTTTTCTTACTACTAGATGGCAATGCATGGTCAGAATCTGAGTGATTTTCGTTTGATGGTTCTAACTCTACTTCATATTGACTGAATGCTTATAAAACGGCATATTCCGTTTTATATCCACTTTCTGATCTATCAGAATTGTAATCCGATTCATCTGGCCATACTTGCAGGCCCTTTACTTAAGATGTAGGCATAGTGTGCCATGGCACACTGGTGTGCCTGAAGTCCCTGTAGGTGTGCTGGGAAATTTTACCGTCTTTTTAATTAGTATTTCCATTTTTAGGTCGCTGTTATAATATCTTTTACCGACCATTTGTCATTGAATACAATTTCTGTTTTGCGCTTGTCTGATGTCTCAATAGATCAACACTCGACCAACAGAATGCGGTAGCAGCAGCATCGTATGCAGACACGCGTTAGTTCATGACCTTTTATGGTGATATAATTTAAAGATACTTACATCTGGAGATGAGCATCGTTGGACAAACATCGATGGTTACCATCGGTTGATCTTGAACTTGATACAACAGACAATGGAATTAAAAGGATGTCAAAATATTATTTTTACAATATCAAAATTTCTTCCACCTAACTTCACAAAAACAAATAAAATGGTTATTTATTCCATTATTTAATTCTTCAGTTATAAATTTTTCTAATAGAAAGTTATGATCGCAGGTTAGGCAACTTTTGTTGCATAATGTCAATGTTGATCGCTACTGTTAATCGTAAAGCTAACGACGCCATCTCTACTCGCATCCACACAGAGAGTCGTTAGACTATCACATTTCGTATGATTGAATTTTTTGCACATTGCAGTAATAGTTAGGCTAATACTCGCTTTTAAATAGATCGATTTGAAATAAGAGTAAATTATCTAGTGCCGCGAGGAAGATATAAAAATTAAATAGATTATATTCTTGTCAGCAAACGATGGAAAAGTTCAGTAGTCAACGTAAAGACAAAATCCGCATCAAATTTGGTAAAAAAAACGAAACAAATAAAACAAACAATTAAATATATACCTAAAGAGCCTTTTTTTCGACTTTATAGAGGGGGGTCTCGAATTTTCAAAAGACATCTTAGTTTAAGACGCCGCCTGACTAACCTTAATGCAGGAGTCGTTCTTCGTACTCCCTGCGATAGTTACCGCGGTATTTTAAAATGCCCTTTTGTCGCCGAGTCTACGCCGAACGCCTAGCTTTATTCATTCATTCTCCATTCATATACATCCATACTCTATTTATCAGCAAGGAGGCTCCCTGTCTCGTTCCAGGCTCCTTCCGGCTCGAGGAGATAAGAATACGGCCGGGACCAGAAGAATCTGCCTGTCGTAAGAGGCGACTAATGGGCGGATATGAGAGGTGGAGGGCCGTCGTTTGAGGTGTCGGGTTGGTAGAAACGCACAGAGATGCTTAGTCATCTCAGTCACCGGTCTACATTCCTAGTATCCGAGACGAGCACCTCGTGGGACCACTCTACACTCATTTTCCACAAGAGCCGGGTGTGGTTGAACGAGCCAGGTACGTATGCACCACCGGAAGCTGACACCGCAGAAGGGGGATCGTGCCACCTTCAATTGGTGTCGGATTCGTAGGGGCAGTGGGAGCGCTAACGGTCGTATGCCGAAAGGCCAGGTAGACCAGAGTCCTGCCAATTAATTTTGGAGGCCACAAAGCTATGCAATGTCTTGTTCCAGGTAGCGAGTAGAAGACACTCATCGCTCCTAGTTCGGCATCATTCCCAGACGGGCATTTTCTCCTTTCTCACAGTCTGACTTACGAATTTTAACTCATACAGTGTGACCCACTTTTATTTCTCTTTACCTTTCTTTACCACTATCTTTACCTTTCAGCATTATTCACTCTTACCTTTGCCGTTGGTCTAGCTGTTTTTCTTCCTCTTCCTTTTTCTTGATCACTGCACGGATATAGCTGTGTATGTTAGTTCAACTTAATCTATTTTGAATCATTCTCTCAATCATTTCTCTCACTGTAAAAAAATTCACACCTGTCTCTCTCTCTCCATTCTGTTCATTTCCCCTATCCATCTGCTGCAATCCAACATCGTATGTGTCACAGTGTCCGAGTATGCACAGTATAGGCATTCATCTGTATCAGCCTTTCCGATCATCTAGAGGTAGACCCTAAAACACCCGTGTCCTATGAGCACCTGAGTCAAGAAATAACTCAGTCGCCTGTGGTTATAGTCCACCCAATCTCTTATGTTCGGGATCAGCATTTTGGTCCACTGTGCCACATCCTCGTGTTGTTCCATTCTTCTTGCCATCTTTCAACTGACCTTTCCCTTTCCTGTCTTCTCTCGGCCACAGTAAGGTTTGGGCCCCTTCTCTCCTTTTTCTTTTCACCGCCAAAATATGCAACGGAATACATCTAGTAATGGTACATAAGGCTACAGTAGACACAGTCCTGTAGGCTTATGCCACTCGCAACAGACTTTTTCTGTCCTCTCGTGTCATGAGACTTCTATAGGCCGTTATCTCTACCGCCTCGCTCCAGACTGGTGCCGCGTAGAGGACGATCGACTGTACAACACCGTGTAAAACTCACCTCCTTTTGGATTTTTGTTCTCCAATGTTTGGCATTACTTTTCTTAACGCAGCTGCACTATTCGCGGCCTCTCGGACCACCTCCAGCACGTGCTTTCCGTATTTTTCATTGTACTACAATGTCACTCCTGGATACTTTATTTGTTTCTTAGGTGTTAGACATGCTCCCGCATATGTTAATTTAATACTTTGCCTGTTCCTTGTCCCCTTCAGAATGATGGCTTCGGTGTTCTCTGTCGCCAGTTTCAGTCCATGCTCCGTCATCAATTTTTTTTACCGATGCCGCCTGCGTTCTGAACCAGGTATTTGAGATCTGGCTCATCCCGGGCCACTACCAGTACAGCGAGGTCATCCGCGAATGCGAAGGGGGTTGTACCCTCTTCGTATTGACAGTGCATATCCCCGTCATATGCCAAATTTCATAGCGTCGGGCTCAAGACAGATCCCTGGGGTACCCCGGCCATCACGTCCACGATCGTGCCCTTGTCCACCATAATCTTTCTCTTGGACAGATACTCCGCCACCATATTTATCAGCTAACAACGACATTCTCTCTCCTCCATTGCCTTCATTACTTCGTTTCACTGCAGCATATTGAATGCATTCCTAACATCAAACAACAGCAGAGCCGCCCAGCGATGTTCATCCCCTCTGTTGCGCAATGCTTCGAATACATTCATAATTGCATCAATCGTACTGTTCTCTTTACAAAAACTAAATTGCCTTCAAGATAAACTACCTGACCTCTTAATCATGTCGTCTATGCGTACTCAGCATCCTTTTATACAGCTTACTGATGCATGGAAAAAGACAGATAGAGCGATACTTTTCCCTAGCTTTGTCTCAGGAAAGGTTTGTGCTTCCAGCAGTGCATTCATGTATTCCAAAAGCCATGCAGGCTTCACCCGTCTTAGACCCTTTACCGCCTCAGGTGGTATGTGATCCATTCCGGGGGACCAACGAGTCTTCAGTGAACCCAATGCCTCGATAAGTATATCCATGGTAACAGGTACAGCCCGCTTAGCTCCTTCATCCCTCTTTAAACCATGACATCTGCCGTCCAGAAAGAGCTCTTTTGTTATATCAAGTTTCTTGTCCGTAAGCATTTCGTAAGGAGGATACGCATGGAACTTCTTCATGACGATCTTGTATCCCTGACCCCAAATATCCTTATCCAGCGTTTCCCACAGCTCTTTTAAGTGCCATCAACCTCAGGGTTGATTTCTGCTCTGCCTCTTGCTCTTGTCAACCTTCTTCTCATTGCTAGACACGCATTTCTTAGTGCCTCGATGTCCGCATTTGACCAATATTATATCCTCTTGACATTTTGGCGACCAAGATTTTTTATCCAATTTTATAAGATTATTTAATGACTCTCTCAAGGTTTTCCACCGTCGGTGATTGACCTTGCATTATGCTCACTCTCCATTTAATTAGCTCCTAGTATACTTTCCAGTCATTCCAATCGCCGCATCTGCACCCCGACGTCCCGGATGCACGGACCTTGTTAGTGGTCCTCGTTTCAGTTATCAAAAAAATCGATGTACTGATGTTCAGTTCCGGTGTAGTCTGGCAAAACCTTTCAGCCTCTTGCTTTCGCCGCTATTCCTTGTGTCGCCATGGTCACGTTGATGTACGTACCTGTACCTCTTCTAACAAACTTAGGTTACAGACCTGTGTTCAAAACCACTAGGTCTAGAGTACCCACACAGTCAGTTAGTATCCTGCCGCGAGTATCGGTGATGAGACATCCCCTCTCCGCTGGTTTTGCGTTAAAATCTCCCAGTACTACGTATGCTTAGAGAAGGAGGAAATCTAGTGCTAGTGCAAGTACCAGTTCAAGTGAACGCAATGAAGATCTGACTGATGATGAAAACATTTTGGAGTGTATACCTGCGAAATGCAAACGGATTGAAAAAAAATTATGTATAAAGGGAATTGATCGTCAATATCATGAAAACTATCGTTCGGTTTTACGTTATCTGGTGACAAACAGCCTTAACCTCTACTCTTTATATTTTTTTAACAGAAACCTACACACAAAGCATTCATTTGTGACTATAAAATCTATTGAATATTTTAAAATGCTCTTGTCAAATCAGTCTGCTCAGGCTTCCACTTTTAAAAAACTGCCGAGATGACTATTTTGCCAGCATGCTGTAAAATTTTTAAATTATGTTTTGTAAAGGATGCGAAAAAGTGGCCAAAAAATACCATTATCTAATAATACGATTAAAAAGCATATCGAGGACATGTCTAAGGATGTTAAAATCCAAGTAAATTAAAAACTCAAAACAGCTGAGTTTTTTGCACTTTAAGTAAACGAACTCTTAGATATAACTGGCCCAGGATAAGTTTTTGTTAGATTTATCTTTAAATCTAACGTAATTCAACTGTTCATTCGAAAACTTGTTATTTTGTAGGGACCTCCCTGAAAATACAACAGAACTAGACATTTTTTAATTAGTGAACAGTTATTTTATCACTGCTGGTTTGTCTTGGCTGTCTTGTTTGAGTATTTGCGAAGACGGTTGCCCTGCTATGGTAGAACAGTTGACAGAGTCTCTGGCTTTAATCCAAAAGGAAAATCCAGATAATATTTTCTCACATAGTTTTTTACAGAGAAAAGCACATGCTGCAAGCCATTGATGCCTAAACTGAATGACGTTTTGCAAATAAAAAAGCGGCAAAGCGAGATTATTTAACAGTTTGTATTCTGCTATGGACTATGAGCATACCCAGCTATTTTGCATACAGTAATAAGATGGTAATCTCGCGGAAGTGTCCCTGAAAAATTCTATGAAGTTAAAGAGGACCCGTTAGTATTTTTTACTTATGAACAGTCCGAATATGCCAATTTCCTGTGTGATGACACCTGGTGCACTAAAGTTACATTTTTGGCAGATATTTTTATAAAATTGTATGTTTTAAATAAAGGCATGCAGAAAAATTAAGAAAACATCCTTACCTTTTCTATTGTGGATAAAGAAAATTGAAAATCAAAAATCAAGCCACGTGGGACATGTTTTAGTTAACATGTACAATATAGAACCAAATCTTTCAGACCTTTTTTTGAAAAGTCTTAGTAAGCTAAATGACAATATAAACAAATATTGTATCTTCCTCGATACGTCATCAATGGACTGGGTGCGAAATCCATACATCGAGTCGACTTATGACACGGCCTTGTTCACTACTGATGAAGAGGATGCCCTGATAGATATATAAAACGACCGTGGACTTAAACTTAAGGACAGTAAACTAGTTGAAGATGCAGAGAGTCAGTCAAAACTAAAGAAAACCAAAGGTAATGTAGATGTTGCATAATTTTGGAGTTCCTTCTTCAATGAATATCCACTGGCCTATGAATGCAATAATACCGTTTTCAACTTCTTATATCTGTAAATTTGCTTTCTCGTCAATGAACGCCATCAAGAACAAAAATCGTTTACAGCTAAAATTTTTAGAGGACAACTTGAGGATGTGCTTGTCGACAGTACGTCATATAAAGGATTTAATAATGAAGGGTCACCAAGTACAAATATCGCATTAGATATAGCGTCACTATTTTTAATTAGACGGACATTCTGTTTTATACTACATCATCAACATCTTGGTGCTACCGCCCTTAGAGGGCCTCGACCTTCTCAAGCTTTCTACGCCATTCTGTTCTGTCCCTTGCTTGAATTTTCCAGTGCCGACTCCGATCTTCTGCGCATCTTGTGTTACCCCATCCATCCACCTCAGCTTTGGTCTACCCCGTCGTCATTCCCACAGGTTGCGCTGTTAGAATCTTTTTTATCATGTTCGATTCAGGGGCTCGGGCTACATGTCCTGCCCACTGCAGGCGGTTTCGCTTGCAATGGCAGGGTGGGGTTTTATACTACATTATTTTTTATTATCAACTCGTCTCTTTTAACACAAAATATATGTGCTTTAAAATTTTTGTTTTAATCTTAATTAGTAATCTTAATTTTCCTAATTAGTTTCCATAATGAGCACAGCATTAACTTGAATGAATTATGTTTAAAATTATATTTTTAAAGAAAGTAACATAGTAAAAAAATCACATAATATGTTATGATTCTGTGCCGTGGTTCAACGAGTTTTTAAGTTAGTGTGCCTCAACAAAAAAAATGGTTGGGGACCGCTGGACTAGAACAACATAAATAAAATATTTTGTTGAGAAAAATGTATAAAAACAAAACATTTTTTAACATTTTCCCATTTATCTTGAAAACTATTAGTTTTAGGGAATTTTTTGTGTAAAACATCAAATACGTGTTTTTTAAAAGGGTTATTGTTTTAAAAACTTTTACTACATATCAACTTTAGCAATAAATTTGCCAGAGACTTCGTTAAAATATTTTTTGTGGATAACTTTATTTAGTTTCAGGAAACACCCCCAGCCGATTTTTTTATACGCAAGAGGGAGCCGCTAGATAGCAAATATCAATTTTTAACTTTCTTGGGCTAAATTTTATTACATAATAGATAGAAGTTTGAAATGTGTCTATAATAAGATTGCTCATTGTTGACGTCTGTTATTAAATTTATAGATATATAGGTACATATCTCTATATTACATAAAAAATTTGTCTCAGATATTAACCATTCTTGGAAAAATAAGATAATGTTGTAAAACAGTAGTTTCTACCTCTTTTTCTTGTAAAGAAATACGCACACAAATTTTCACAAGATTACTAAGGCAGTCATACATGATGTATGTACACTAATAAAATTTCAGGTATGAACATTTTTTTTTTCAAAACACCCTAGCCCGTCGCGCGTATGTGGTAGATACACAGGTAATTGATTACCTGTGTATCTAACGCTGCGCTGCGATCGGGTGCTTTTTGATATTCCTACTCCATTACTAAAGCAACCTTCCAGTGCACAAATAACCTATCAAGGGATAGTACGTTGCTGAGAATTTTGCATTTGTATTTCAGATACACGCGCGAGTTTTTAGGTAAGTTTTTATAACATCTGTTTTTTTTTTTGTTATAGTTACATTATTCTTATTGTAATATTGATAACATATTACTATTTCATGACTTTTTTGTGTTGAAAACTTTCTACGTTGATATAAGAGGTCTATATCTTTCATATACACGCAACCATTTGTGGCAATTAGTTCCATTTTGTTTATTTTATTTTAGAAATGGCGGATCAGAAGAAGATTTTCAATCTCAATGATCCCACTGATATAGAAGCTGTTACAAATTTGATGTTTGCTAAGTCGGGTGACGATATACGTATAGATGATAGCGATACAGAAGAAGAGGAACATGTTTCGGAATGTGATGACGATAATGAGTCCGAATTAAGTGATGGAAGTTGTGCCGAAGACGAAGCTGACAGTTCCAACGAGGCTTATATAGCTCATCTAAAGAAAAATAAAAAAGTTTTCGACTCAAGGATTTGGCAAAATATCCAAACTAAAAAAGTAAGCGACCACCTCGCAATATATTACTCCGTCTCCCTGGGGTCATTGGACCAGCTAAGAATCTCACAGACATCGTTGATATTTGGAAGTGCCTCATAACTGATCCTATGATTGAGAGCATCGTGAACTTCACAAATAAGTACATAAATTCTGTAAGATCTAATTATTGTCGTCCAAGAGATGCCAGGGATACAAACAAACTAGAAATAACAGCCCAAAGGTTTGCTTTATTTGGCGGGCATTTACCATGGTCATCGAGTTAACCTTAAAGAACTATGGAGAATGGATAATTTTAAAACAGTAATAGGTTGGAAAATATTTCTATTTTTAATGAGAGAATTAAGTTTTAATGACATAACTAAGAGAGTAAAACGTAAAAGAATGGATCGCTTGGCCCGAATAAGGAATATTTTCGAGGAGTTTGTGTCTAATTGCCAAGAATGCTACTTGCTTGGGACAAATGTTACAATAACACTGACCACTAATAATTGGTTTTCTGATAAAAGATCTTGATGAGAAATAAATTGCCTTTGTAGGAACAATGAAAAAATATAAGGGATAAATTCCCAATCAATTTAAAGTTACAAAAAAACGTGAGTCCAATACCACCATTTTTGGGTTTCGGAAAGACATGACTCTTGTTTCCTACGTGTAAAAGCGTTGTAAAAACGTAATATTAGTTTCAAGCCTACATGATAACACAGCAATCGACGCAGAAATAGGTGACCAAAAGAAACCCGAGATTATAGCATTTTATAACAAGGCAAAGGGAGGTAGACTGTAGATACAGTAGACAAACTCTGTGCTTCTTACACTGTTGCCAGGAACACCAGAAGATGGCCGATGGTAGTATTATTTTCCATGTTAAATGTAGCGGCGATCAATAGTTATATAATCTATGCCACCAATAATAACGAAAAAATACTTAGAAGAAAATCCCTTCGACTACTTTAAAATGCTCTTGTGATAGGACACGGCGAACGAAAAACACAATACTCCCTTCAAAATGAGCTTAAAGACAAAATTTAAAAAAGAAAAGCAGAATTAGGTATCGAGAAAGTAGAGGAGGCCACAGCAAGTAAAAGAAGATGTAAGCCTTGTCAAAATGATAAACGTTCAAGGATCACGCGCTTCAGCTGTGAAATTTGTCAGAAATTCATCTGTATGGAACATTCAAAGCATATTTGTCAAGACTGTAAAACTGCTATACAATAATATGTGTAATGTGCAATATCTAGAAGACATCTGGGATTTATGACACCGTTGTTGTTTTTAATAAAATTCAATAAAAATTTTTAAGAAATACTGTGTATCAATCTTCCACCGAATATATTTTGTATTAATATTACAATACTTCATTACCTACATCTTAAAATAACTAATTAGCATTTAGCGTATCTAGAAAATACGTGCGACTCTTCTTGTTGGTACAAAGGCCGCGACCGCTGGAAGGTTATGCTTTTTTATTGCTACTATTTTAAGGTGCTATTAACGCCATGGCGTTAAGGAGAAGTTAACGCCATGATGTCAATAAACTTGATTTCGATCATGACTTAAGGTTCTGAAACATGCTAAGTTACGCTTTGGTCGGTAATGCAGATCCAATCCTTACTGAAATTGGCGACAGTGTAGTGTTGCCCAAATGCAATCACAGACAGTCTTGGTCCTGGTCTGGCGCCAATACACCTGGTCTAGGTATTGCGCTCCGGTCTGGTCTGCAGCAAGAGTCTTGTAAGTATCGCAATTATCTATTAGCCTATTGCTATTTATTAAACTTTATTTCAGATCTTAGAACAACAGAGTAGGTAGATTTTAAGCTTAAATTAATATAGCCGTAAGATAGCAAATATCAATTTTCAACTTTCTTGGGCTATCTTTTTTACATAATAGATAGAACTTTGAAATGTGACTATAATAAGATTGCTCAATGTTGACGCCTGTGATGTGATATGTGTTATGTGATATCAACAATTCTTGGAAAAAAGAAGATAATGTTGTAAAACAGTAGTTTCTACCCCTTTTTTCTTGTAAAGAGAAAGAAGCACAAAAATATTAACAGGGTTACTAAGGCAGTCATACATTGATATATGTACACTAATGAAGTTTTTTTTTTAAAACACCCTATTTTTAGCTTCTTCTTCTTTGTGTGCCGTGCTTGTATTCAAGCATTGGCTATCGTTATATTGACAAGCTGATGAAAGGATTCTCGGTAGGCAGCTAAATGAAACAGTATCTCGACCGTTCGACATGTCCATTGTCTAATGTTACGCAGCCAGGACAGTTGTTTTCTTCCGACCCAACGTTTTTCCTTCGATTTTGCCCTGAATGATTAAACGGAGTAACCGATATTTAGGTCCTCTCATTATATGACCGAAGTATTGGACCTTTCTCATTTTGATAATGTTGATCAATGCTCACTCTTTGTGCACGGTCTCTAGCACACGTTCGTTAGATATGTGTGCTTTCCACGGAACTCTGAGCATGCGACGGTAACACCATAACTCAAACCCTTCTGATTTGTTAAGAGTTTTATTATATTTTTATTATTTATATTACATGAAGTTTTACGAAGACGTAACACTTCAATACTCTTAGACGTGTGGTCAACGACATACTTCTACTGCATAATACATACCGCCAGTTAATAAAGTTTGTCCATGCGAGTTCTATTCTGTTTGAAATTTCCTCGTTACTTTGAACGCTGCAGTCAATCCAGCTACCCGGATATCTAAAATGTTCCACCCTTTCCAGGATTTTGTTATCTAATCTTAGTACTGAGTTTTCGATATTAATTTTTCCGACCACTATCCATTTTGATTTTTTTGCGTTGATTGTTAAGCCCTTTTCAGTGCGTTCGTTGTTTACAGCATTCAACAGGGTTTGGATTTTCTAGACTCTCTGCCATTATTGCGGTGTCATCGGCGTATCTGATGTTATTAATAATTTCACCACTGATCTTAACAGCTTCGCGGCGATTATTTAACGCCTTAGTTTAGTTAGCTAAAATGTAGCTTTATTCTAAACTATAAAATATGTTTGCAATTTTTTGCATCTAGTCAAATTATTTGTATCAGTCATGTTACATACCTCTGTACGTTAAGCTTTTTTGTTGCTACTATTTTAAGGTGCTATTACCCGCCGCCATGTTTGATTTTTCATTATCATCATATTATAGTCTTTAAATTATATCATTTGAGACACCTTACCTTACGTTTGAACCAACAGGAGTGAAGATACGTAATTAAGGTGCTTTTGACATGCTTCTGTATTTAATTTTTCTGTATCATTTTATTTTATCCGTGAAACAAAAGACAAATTAAAGAACAAGAATAAACATGATTTTGATCATGACTAAAGGTTCTGAAACATGCTAAGTTACGCGTTGGTCGGTAATGCCGATACAATACTTACTGAAATTGGCGACAGTGTAGTGTTGTCCAAATTCAAGAACAAGACGAGACTTAGACTGTCTTGGTCTTTGCTCCAATACATCTGGTCTTGGTCTTGGTCTAGGTATTGCGTTCTTGGTCTGGGTCTGCAGTAAGAGTCTTGTAAGTCTCGCAATTACCTATTAGCCTATTGCTATTTATTAAACGTTACTTTAGATTTTAGAACAACGTAACAGTGTAGGTAGATTTTAAGCTTAAATTAATATAGCTGTAATAAAGACCAAACAAATTAAGAAATGTCTTAACAACTGACACCGAATTGGGTTTAAACCCACGATCTAAGCAATCCGTATCTATTCTTTAACTGACTTAGCTATCTAGGTACCACGGGAGTCTACATGTTTCTTAATAAACGTTTACATTTAATAGACAATTAGACCTGAAGGAAAGCTTAATTGGGAATGAATTTTAGTGATGTCGAAAAAGTAACTACTCGTTACTTTATATTTGTTACTATCCAATACCATACCAGTACCAAATACCAAACCGAGCATTATATATGGTTACTTCGTTACTTTAAATATTTCGGTATTTTGTTTACACGGTAGCCGGTATTATCTGTTATTAATTTTAATTTGTTTCGTTAATCGGCCCCTGGACAGTCAACATTAGCGTCAATATTAATATACCATATATTGTACAATAATATTAGTAGGCCAACAAACACGAATCAATATTATTGCACAATAAATTAATTCTTGACTGAAACTTGCGCTATCAACATGTGGAATAAAAAACGGCGAACTATGTGGCTATCGCATTAGTTGTAGGGACGCAAGGGACGAAAAAAAATAAACGCAGGTGGATGAAAGAATGGTTCAAAAAACAAAATAAGTACACTCATAAAATTTTTTTAAATCAATAAAGAAGTAGCAAAGCAAGTGATTTTCAAAACTTTCTGCGACTAGATAGTACATTCTTTATTGAACTATTAAAATGGATATACCTGAAATTCAAAAAACGATACTGTTGATGCTATCTCATCAAGTCAGCGTTTATAAATAACATTACCTAGCTACTGGAAATACCTTTGAAGAAGATGACTAAAGTTCACCTGTTACCACAATCCATAGGAATAATTGTAATGGAATCTTGACAAGCTATAGTAAACTGGCTGAAGGATTACATAAAGGTAAATAAGATTATTTTAAACACAAAACAAAATTTATTCTCATAGATTATTAGATCTCAGTTTACTCTACATTTTATACATTTTATATTTTTATTGAAAAGTTGACAAATAGTTACTAACAGTAGGGGGCTTTAACTTGTTCATAGTCTGTTGTTCAATTAGTAGTTGAGATGGCGCACTGTCAAAACAGACAGGACTTAGTTGGACATTACTATATGGAGTAGTTTAATTGAAAAAGTATTAATTAGCACATAATCTCTATGCAGTATTCTCATTTGACCTTAAATAGTCTGTCGTAAATGGCCTTTTTCGCAAAAAAATTATTTCTGAGGCGTCTTTTTTTCAAATTTTACTGCCCAAGCAGCTCCCTTGTGCGCTGCTGTAAAAAAACATTTATTAAATTTTTGTTTAGTAGTAATAAGTTTGTATATTAACAATTTAACTTGTAATTGTAGTTGCCAACAACAGAAGCTGAATGGAAAGTTATTGCCAATGGATTCAATATTCAATGAAAATTTTCTAATTGCCTAGAAGCTGTAGATAGAAAGCATGTGGCAATCAAAAATCTCCACATACAGACTCATATTATTACAATTACAAAAAGTTTTTTAGTATTGTAATAATGGCAGTTGTGTAAATAGAAATTATGAATTTATTATGGTAGATGCAGGAATAAATGGACGAATATCATACGGTACCCTCTGTCTTTGTTGGAGATGACGCTTTTGCACCGACAGAAAATTTTATGAAACCTTACAGCCAAACAGGAAAACTATAAAAAAAAGAATTTTTAATTATCGATTTAGTCGTGCCCGCCACATTGTGGAAAGTGCATTTGGAATATTAGTATTCAAATTCGATGTATTTCAACGACCTATTGCATTATCCTATTATATTATATTATGACAGGAATAATTTTGTCGAATTCTACCAAAACTGTACTGACGGCAAAAAAATTATGAAATGAGAAGTAGAACATGCTATAAATAATGCTAAAATTAGAAAAGCTTGTGGTCTAGATGATACACCAACTGAGTTGCTGAAACTGATAGAGAATGATAACATAAAAGTAGTAGTAGTAAGACTTTTTAATTCAATATATAACACCGGAGTGATTCCCGCAGATTGGTTCAAATCCATCTTTATCGCAATACCTAAAAAACACAATGCGATAAAATGCGAAGAAGATCTTGAAGATACCCAATTTAGTTTTAGAAATGCTTTGGGAACCAGTGAGGCACTTTTTGCGCTAAACATCCTATTACAAAAATGCCGTGACCAAAAAACGATGTATTTGCATGTTTCGTGGACTTCGAAAAGGTATTCGATAAATTACAGCATGTAAAATTAATGCAAATACTGAAAAATATCGGAATAGATGACAAGGATATTCGTGTCATTAAAAATTTGTACTGGAATCAAATTGTAAAAATTGGAGATAACTACACCGATGAAATCCCCATACAATGAGGAGTCAGACAAGGTTGCATTTTGTCGCCAACATTGTTCAATGTTTACTCGGACCAGCTATTTAAAAAGGTACTTGAGAGACAACCATATGGAATAAAAATTAACGGGGAACTATGTTTTGCAATAACCATCTCAGTTTAGAACTAAGGCAAAGAATGGTTAAGTGCTATGTTTGGTATGTACTTTTGTATAGTGCAGAAGTGTGGACGCTAAAAGTATCGATCATGAACAAAATTGAAGCATTGGAAATATGGGTTCATAGACGAATGCTGAAGATACCTTGGACAGCAAGAAAAACTAACAAAGACAGAGAACTGCTAAAGACTGTTAAACATCAAAAAATGTCTGATCTGGGACATATAGTAAGGGGAAGTCGATATAAAATTTTACAACTTATTCTTAAAGGCAAAATACAGGGCCGTAGAGGTGCAGGAAGAAAACAAGTTTCTTGGTAAAAAACATTTGTGAATGGACTCAGATACCAAATGCAGGACAATTATTCCATATTAAAGAAGATCGAGAAGCCTTCGCAATGGTGATCGCCAACGTCGGATAGTTCTGATATGGCACGCGAAGAAGAAGAATTGCATTATCGCCTGATGAAGCTCAAACCATCATCTTATCATGTTGCTATTTACACAATTATTTAACAAGCCTCAGTCATACATGTACAATAATTCTGTGGATCTAGAAAGTTTTGAATCAGGAAATATTGTTGAAGGAACTTGGAGAACAACTGGACAATTTATATCCCTTTGTACAACTCATGCCAGAAATTCAACCACTGTATCAAAAGGTGATAGTTATTGTGATTTTTTTAATAATAAGGGGCAAGTTTCATAAACTTTTGTCAAAATAGTATGTGAATTATCAGTGACCACATTGTTTATATTATTATCTGCTTCTTCCTTATCATTATCCCCTTCCTGTGTAGTACTTTGTGAAACAATCCCACGAGAAACTGTATTTCACTAAAATACCATAATGTTGGTTGAATTACATCGTCTATCTCTGAACCGCGTCAAAGAGTCCCTTTGTCCCTTATAGGATGTAATTCATTTCTAGAGTTACGGGGATAAAGAACGGGGAAAACCCATGCTAGTGCCTAACAGTTTCAAATATAATTTCCACGTTTAGCTTTATTTTCTGTAGTTCATACTAGGGATGGCGGTTTTTGACTAAAACACCGGTTTTCGGTTATACCGGTTTTTTTTTGCTTACGGTTTAACCTGGCGGTTATAACCGGCCAAGAAAACCGGTTTTTGCAAAAACCGGTTTTCGGTTTTTTTTAATCCAATATGTTACAAAGTTACATTTACAATGCACTTTAGTTTGCGATACTTCATTCAACTCGATATCAATATGATCCAAATTAGTCAATATAAATAAAAACACAATTTTTAATAAAACCATTTTATTATATTAATTATTATATTTATTTATTATTTTATTATTATTATATATTCATTGATTTATCATTAAATATAATATAGCGTAAGATTAAAGTATAAGTAGAATGAAGTAATATTTTAAGTAAAAAAGTATAGGTTAGAAGGTAACAAATATGTTACCTTACCTATTATATGTAATGTATTTAAGATTATGTTAGCCAATATTTTTCATGAAGCCTATTGAGAAAAGCTCGTTTATATATATGTTGGTCGGTTAAGCGGCTTCTCTCGTCTGACACAATACAATTCAATGATGACATAAGTCTCTCTGATGCCACCGATCTTCCGACCAACGACATGTATTTTTTAGCTATAAAAGCCAAGCCTGGCATACAGGTTCTGTGCTGCTCAAAAATGAAAACGGAACACTTAATCTCGGCAGCAAAGGCTGCTTCAGATATAGAGTCAGTTCATTTGGAAAAGAATTTTGAATCCGTGTGTCCTGAGAACTTGAACTGGAACCACTGTTCACCAACTCCAGATCGTGTGAAGACCAAAGAGGGTTTGATTTTAAACTCACTTTGGCTTCTTTATTCTGGAAGGAGCAGAAAGGAGAAAGTTTTCCGATTTCGGTAAGGTACGTCCTTACTTCCGAGCCTAAATTGGATGTGACTGTCTCCGCTATAGACGGATTCAGATATAGTTTTTTGAACCTAGGGTCGTAATTGTAGCCTGGCAAAGCAGAGGGTTTTGTAAAAGCTTAGTGCCCCTCTCTTGAAGGTTAGTTATAAGCTTTTGGTATAACTTTTGGGCTGTATTAAGATTTGGCTTGAGGTTTTTTAAAGATCTTTCGATAATAGACACAAGGGGGATAACAAGACTAGTAATGTACTGGAAACCCGAGATCTCATTTGTGGCCTCATCGAACAGTGATAAAATTGTTACAATTTCAGTGATTAGTTTTATATCTGAACCAGAAATTATCCTTGGTGCTTTTTTAATCGAGGGATCTGCCAGTATTGCAGCTATATATGAGGACATTAGTGTGAATTCATCTGGTTGGTACGGATTGTACCGTGACTATGGCTTTTATTTCGTTTATTGCATTTTTTAATGCTACATTGTTTATATCTTCTGGGCAATCTCTGACAACTAAATTTAATATGTGTAAAATGAAGCAGAGCTCACACTCGCCTCAGAAGCAGATGAAGATGCTTCCTGATCGCCTCTATGCAAAAAAGTTATGATGTCCGCCAGTTCTTTATCCTAAGCAAAAACAAAATTCCCCTATTAATTCCTTTACTTAAATTTTTCTATCAAATGAGCTTACCTTTGACTTATTTTTCCAGATATTTTGGATGTTTATTTTTTAGGTGCTGCCTCAAATTCGTCGTGCCTCCTCCTGGTTTTATTATTTTCAAACAAATAGAGCACTGTTCCTCATGTTGCTACGCTTGGAAAACAAATTCCACACAAACGATTTCGACATGGTAAAAATGAAAAATTCAAAACTTGAAGATGAAAAGAAAACGGCGTTGTTACTAATTATTTAGGCACTCCTTTACTTGATTACTTGGATCGAAATTACATTTGATTCGTGTGAATCCCAAAGATTTGTGAATTTCAGTAGTCAGATGTAGAGAACAGTAAACCAAAACCAAAATTATTATAATACTGCTCAACAGAGAGCACTGAAATCATTCAGGTTCTATTGTCATTGAATTATGAGAGTAGAAAAATAATATGCAATAATTATTGTATTTAATTAAATGATGCAAATTTAATTTACCCTTTGAAAATATAATCCTCTGTTAAAAAATTTCCCAGACTCTTCAAATAGGATTTAAAAAAAATAATATTAAGATAAATATTTTACTTAAAAATAAATTGGATAATGCAATTCATCTTATATTTTTACTACCATCAAAAACAATTTATCATGTATAACTTTTAACACGTTTGTATATTTGTTTAATAGGTACATTGTCATTAACTCATTTAATACTTCCTGTATTGTTTTGAAAACGTAGCGAATTCCTTGGAGATTCGTATTCGTATTCGGTAATTCGATATTCATAGTCAGAATATTATTATTTTTGGTAATCAGAAAAAACCATTCACCAACTTTCAATGTCAAGAGTCAAGTGTGAAAAATATGTAATGTGCCAGATCACTTTTTATGTATATATTATGATTACAAATACCTTTTCGACGAAATATTATATTCTGGATGATATGAGTTTGCACTTTCAGTTTGGTTCTGTATTTATAAAATAAAATAAAATTTGAATTATGGTTTTGTTTGGAATAATTACTTGAGAATAATAAATATGATTGGAATCCAATCTAAATAATACTTATAAAACTAAAAAACCTAATAACCGGTTTTTACTTTAAAAATAAAAAACCGGTTATAACCGGGGCAAAAAAACAACCGGTAAAACCGGTTATTGGGAAGTAAAAAAACCGGTTTTCGGTTAAAACCGGTAGGTTTTTCCCATCCCTAGTTCATACATACATTTTTTATCCTGAACTCATCAAAAACCTTCTTGTGTGCAATGAAATGGAGATATAATTTTTTCTGGCGATCGTGGCATTTTTGAGTGTTTGAATCTCGCCTTTCTTGTTCCCAAGGCCTTTCTAAATCTAAACTACTGAGATTCACATGTCTATTTCACATTTTTTGTAAATTCTATTCTGTATGATCTTTAAGAATATTTTAATTTTTACTTTTTTATCACTAAAAGGGTATATCAAAAATTAATACGTCTTAAAAGAAAGTTCATTGAACATCAAATTCGTCTTTTACAGAACAAACGTATATCTGCTTTTAAGTTAATTATGTTAAAAATAAAAATATGTCAAGAAGGCATCCACTTGTATAGTCTGTAAGTTGCAGTTTCTTTAATAAATAGATTATTTACTACCACATTTTTAATTTCTTGTGTATATTATATATCTTTTCCTTAAAATCTAAGTTTCAGAAGAAGATTCAATTTCTGGGAATTTTGAAATGGGCGGGAGCCAGTTCATGTAAGGGTTTGGGATCCAATTCGTGTATGATTAAAGTAGTTTTATAAAGTTCGGGAGCCAGTTAAGGTGTGCCAGGTCGTAGTGTTATTTTTTTTAAATTGTATTACTATAACATTTACTCTTGACATTCCACAAAGCCGGTAACGACCGATACACAACGATGCATTCTATAATAACCTTTCTTTCTTTTCATTTTCTCTTTGCAGACATATTTTTTACCGTACCACTATGTTTATAGCAAAACTGTTAAAACCAAACTAAATCAATTTTACGCAATATTACTTACAGGTGCCGCAATATTTACAATTGTTCTCAATAAAAATTAAAGTCATGTTGTTCGACACAATATATTGTGCGCAATCAATCAATGTGATCTACAGACGATCAATATATTGTACAATATAAATTATTGTCCAATATATTGACAACAATATTGACCGTCTACGGGCCGCTTTACTCTTGAATATTAGCGGCGCACTTTCAGCAAATTTTGTTATCTCATCGCACACTCAGCAGAAACAACGTTTAGTCTTAGACCGATAAGATTTGTGGCATAGATTCCTCCTAACTAAATTAATATTGAGGAAAAAAATTGAATTATTAAGTGGGTGTCCTTAATAGTACGTATGCTAACCTTATTATATTTTTACTAACTAAGGTGACATATTTTTAAAAATTTTCGCTACTATATTATTACTGTCAGCGTCGCAATGCAAGAAGAATATTTTATATTAGATGGCGGCTATTTAAATATATAATAATGTAATATATGTCCAAGTCTGGACAATTAATTTCAGAGCAAAGAAGTCGTCTGCTGGGAAGGCATGTACAAAACATTTTATTTTTAAATTGTAATTACGACAAATTCGTAATGTGCATAAGTCCTATTTTCCAAAGTTTTGTTACAAATTTTTTGCATCTCATAGTCTCTAAGTATATACCCGAACTACATACTCCCTAAAACGACACTCAGTCCTAATTGCAAGATGCAATAGTCTCGCAGGCTTAGTTTTGTTCTTGCTCAAATCTTGCAAGGTCAGTCTTGGTCTTGGTCTTGCTAAAATTAGGCGGTGTTGGTCTTTGTCTTGGTCTTGCAAAAACGCAAGAACAAGACCAAGACTGCAAGACTAAGACCGAGTTTAGGCAGCACTACGACAGTGACGTCAGATTAACTATCTGGCCCTAGTGATCCCTACTCTACTAGAAAAATATTATATGACAACAATGTAACGACTATTTTGCCTACCACCTAGGGTATTTTTATATTGGGTTGAAAATTCGCTACAGAAATTATTGGGGTGGAGATAGGGCAAGTAAAACAAAACCAAACTGTTGCGAACGGCTACTCAGAGTTTATTTGGAGAACTTGGTCGTGTATAAGTGAATGAAATAGTGAGATTGAATTAGGGCAACTACAAAAATAAAACAAAGGGGTACTTAAATGAGTCTACTGGACAAAAAAACTGAAGGTTCTCAAGCTATTTAAAATAAGGATGCCGCTTTAAACAATCTTCGTGCTGGTTAAAAGAAAAGGCTCTTTCTTACTAAAAAATATAAAAAGGAATTAGGTACTAGGTTTAGGGAAAAATTAAATATTTATTGCTGTCTAACCACAAACAGTTACAACTATAAATAATAACAATAAAATACAAAATATTAAAAACAAACTTCTATCAGTTGTCCACAAATTATGTTCTATCAGTTTACAATCCCTTGTAGTTGGAGATACTAAACCTTACAATTGTTAATGGGTGACAATTTGTAACGGAAAAAATTAGAAAAGAAAAATAGCATTTTAAATGAAACTATGCATTGTGGTTAATCTTAAAAAAAACAAAAACAAAGATGTCAATAAAATTTATGATTAGGTATTTATCAACTATCAAAAATAGTGCTACTGCCATATTTCAATACTAAATTTTAAAACTTAATAATATGATAGCTTAGCCACACCATAACATCTACAATTTTAATTATTACAATTTCTAAAACTGTTATAAAAGCAATTATTATTAAAAAATGTTAATTTTTACTTTAATATTTCACCAAAAAAAGTTACCTGGATTTAACTAAATGTCATTTCTTTCTTTAAAATTTCTGGGGTTAGGAACTGGATTTCCACTTTCTACGACACGAAAAAATTCATTTCCAAACTGCGAAAAATGAGGCTAGAAGTTGGATACTGGACACAAACTTTGAAACTCTGCTTGTTTAAAAACTGGAACACATTTAGGTACTTTTCAATTTTGTTGGAAACGCCGCAAATCTCTTAGATACAAATATTTTAGGTGAAAGATGACATAAAACAGAAACAGTGATTACTCTTATCAGAACTGACACATTACATTGAGCATAAATCACTTTTTTCAACAAATTTGTCGGCTTTTTAACGCCTACACTCGGAGCGTCTCGACTAGTCAAAGATTCTTCCAAACCTGACTTAAACTGTAACTGCCACAAAACTACTTATTTTACATAACAAAGGACAAAAAAACTCATAAACATTACAGATTTGGACAAACGAAAAATTTAGACTAACCTGAAACCAACTGCCTTTGACACTGGCTCCAGCGAGAGTGAGGTAATTCTCTTCGCCGCAAAACCTTTTCAGTGATCTAAGTGGATGTTTATTTGAAGCGCAATATTAAGCGGAAAAGATCAAAGCATACCAAGGAAATATGTGTCTGTGATATATAAACAAACTTTAAAACGTGCTTATTATCGACTCGTCGACGCAAAAACGATTAAAAGAATATTTCGATATTTGAATACATACGATAGGTAATATAAATACATTAAAAATATTCTTCGGTGTTTTAATATATACGAGGTGATTTTAATGCATACGAAAGAATATAAAAATGTTACAAGACAAAGCAACTGATTAGTATCAGAACAAATTCAAGAATGACTCGCAACAGAAATATGGAGTCGCTGTAATTATAAGAGAAGCCCAAAATCTGTAAAAACTTTCTACACCGCGCAAATATATTAGTTTAAATTATGCAGATATGCCCGGAAAAACCAGAAAATATAATTGAAAAATAATATTATGAGCACCTGCATAAAATACTAAATTAATATAAGGTTGAATGTTTGAATAAATGAACTGTGATGGTACACAAGGCAAATATCGAACACAGTAGTTAATCAAATCTTGCCCAAGTACTTTCGATCACAATATCATCCTCAGGGGCATTTCGTCAGTTGTGGCCTATCTAGCAGTAATAGAAGGTTATAAATGTAAATTGGGACATAGCAAATACACTAAACAAAGACAAACAAACACTTTAAAATTTAAGAAATGGAGAAGCTAGATTTTATATAGACAGAATGTCTCCGGCTTCTATATAAAATGTAGCATTCTGTCTCCGGCTTCTATATAAAATGTAGCTTCTCCATTTCTTAAATTTTAAAGTGTTTGTTTGTCTTTGTTTAGTGTATTTGTTATGTCCCAATTTACATTTATAACATTCTATTACTGCTGGATAGGCCACAACTGACGAAATGCCCCTGAGGATGATCTTGTGATCGAAAATACTTGGGCAAGATTTGATTAACTACTGTGTTCGATATTTGCCTTGTGTACCATCAAAATACTAAATTGTATTAGATATAAAAAGTAACAATTATCATAAGAAACTTGTAATAATGTTCACAGGTTATAGACGGGCCGTTAAATAAGTTATGGGACGGTTTGGACTAGGAAACAGAGACTCACTGGTAATAATTAATACTTATTCAAGTATAGAGCAAAAAACATAAAAAAACTTAAAATTTGCAATTAGGAAAATATTGAGAGGAATAAGGTCAATTTTGTTAGTCGGGGGTTTTCGAGGTCGCTGAATACAAATTTGTTAACGACTATGGTCCTCGAGCTACCTAGTGCCCAAAGTGAACCTCGTCTTCTGTAGTTTTATATTATTTATGTTCGAAATTAGTCAAAAGTCATTACTCGGGGATTTTTGAGTTTGTTAAACACAAATATTACGATGGCGGTGGTCTCCAAGGTATCTGGTGCCCTGGTGTTCTAGAATTTCATATTAATTTCATTTTAGATTATTCGACAGTCATTAATCGGATGATTTAGAGGTCGCTGAACAGTCATATTTCGTTCGTAATCCTCAGAATACCTCATGCAACTGTTTATAATACTTTAAAAATTATATACAAAATAATTATTTAATTTTGCTATTTTAAGCAGTTGTTAGCACTGATGAAGTGTTACTACTTTCATAGGTGCTCTTATATTTACTCTCTTACACGTTATAGTACACAGTTTTTCTCCTCGGTCTATTTAAAAATTTTAAATACAAGATGGAGTGGAAAAAAGATTCACGCTGGACACCAGAGACCTTGGAGATCATCGCTGCCATAATAATCGCATTGAGCAACCCCATAAATCCCTCAGTAATGACTGTTGAATTATTTCGAATAAAAATAACATAAACCTTTAGGAGACAAGGTCTACACGCTGCTGTAGACAGCTTAAGATTATCTCTGTAATAATATTCGTGTGCATTGACCTTGAAATCCCCGACTGAATAATTTTTTAGTGATTTGTACCTTGACGATCATCGCCTTATAACGTTCCTGTTTAGCGGTCTCGAAAAACCCTAAGTAATGACCTTCGACCAATGTAGAAATAAAATAACATAATACTTTAAGAGACGAGGTCCACAGTGGACACGAAGTAGCTGGAAAGCGAAGTCAAATTTAAGCACCAAGTAGCTCGAGCTTCTGTGTCTGATAGACTTGAAGAAAGCATTTGACAAAGTAACACTCAAATATGTAATCCATCTTCTTTATAATAGATAAGTTACTATAGATATTATAAAAACTATCAAAATCATCTACCAAATCAGTTAAAATAGATGGACAACTTACAGAACCTACAAACCATTGAGCCCTATGCTCTTAAATTTAATAATAGATTAAATTATCAAAAGTGCCATTTATCATCGCGTGCCCTAGTCTGTAGATAAATGAGCACGTTGATTATAAGAAAATGTAACGTACAGTGTATAAAAGAATGGAAACTAAACAGAAAAATGAATGGAATAACCACATAAGCAGAATTGCGGAAACCCGTGTCGTCAAAATAGCAAGAGATCGCCAGAAGAAGTGCCGTACGATCCCGCAAAAGCTGGAATTACCATTCATACAGGTATAGAAGATCCGCTAAAGATCTAGCAAAATTGCTTATTAAAAAAAAAAGATAAAATAAAAAATGCAGAATAAAACAACAAATAATGTCAAATTGTTGGGCATAACAGTTGACACATTGACTTGGAATAACCATATTGACCATCTCAAAGGTAAACTTTCCAGTACCTTACTTTTACTCAGACAATTAAAACTTGTTACAAGTATTGATGCGTTAAAAATAAGGTACTTTTCTTTTTTCCATTTATTTTTAAGCTATGGTGTTATTCTGTGAGAAAACTCTTGCACTGCCCTAACAATATTTAAATTGCAAAAATGGAATAAGAATAATTGCAAAAGTTGGCTACTTGGAAACCATTGTTTATTATATAAAAGATAATGTCCTTGCCAACATTCTGGCTATACAACATTAATGTAGAAATACATAAAAACGCTGATACTTTAATTAAACACTGACTTACATAACTATAGCACAGGAGGTACAAATAACGTCAGAACAGTTAAGTATCGTTTGAGTAAATCGCAAAAAAACTCAATTAACTATAATATAAACAATGTCCTACCTAAGGATTTAAAACAACTTTCAATGAATAAACTTTTGAGATTTGCTTTTTACTATGTTGGTGAATAATTTAATTACTTCAAGGCAGTAACATGAACATGGATGTACTCACTATGTTGGTATATGTCTTTTTTGTATATTTTATGTTATGCGCATCAATGTATTTTCATTTCCTATTGTATTTTTTGTATGTTAAATATTATCTTTTTTACTTATACATATAATTGACTTGCTACAGACAAATGTAAAATTTGTAAACGTAGTTAAATAAATCTTGAATCTTACTGGACTTTATTTGCGTTTGCGTACCAAGTCAAATAATGATATATACCACCAGTGGTATATGTACCACTAGTTGAGAACCGCTGCTTTACAGAATCTTCAAATTAATCAAAAGGCGACATAAAGTACTGATAGAGCGCCCGCTGAAGTGTTAAACGCCGCCCTTTAAAATGATATTATGCCATTTGATCGCACTTTGTATTTAAAATTGTGAGATTATTATATACTATTTTCAGATGGTTGAATATTGGTGGTTAAAAATATCCTGTAAATGTTTCTACGTTAAAAAAAAACTGTCCTGTCTTTTTGATTTTGTATATTCTTTACCAGAATGAAGGTATTAACGATGGCATTTTTTTTATTGTTACCCTGTATTTTCTAATCAACGGCAAAACATTCGTTTCGTTTTGTAAACCACTGTCGTTTTTCAGGACAGTACAGACAATAGTCTAAGCAACCACACATCAATACCCATGAGTGAGTCGGCCTCTCTACAAAATGGAAAACTAGAAGAACATGTCAACAATCTGGAAAAACCAATTCGACAATTGGATGAGGATGCGTATTCATATAAAGGTGAGTGCTTCTTTCATATCAAGTGGAGGAGTAACATAATACATACCAGTTATTTCTTTTTTTAGTGTAATCTACAAAAAAATATCCAATTCTATAAAGACACATTAATTTATTCCGAAATTATTTGTTTTTATTAATAAAAAAACCAATAATAACTTTCGAAGTTGGGCTATTTCCAATATAACTAACTGTTTATAATATTTATACAATACTTTTAGTCCACAAGCTAATTTTGACACTACTTTGACTTAGCATTAATCACATTTTAAACAATACTACGATATGTAATAAAAACTTTAGAAACTAGGCCGCCGATTCTTATTGGTACATGTAAGTCACAGATAAGATAAACTTAAAACTTAAGTCACTATTTTCTTTGGCCAAATTTTTTGTAAGACATTTATGTAAGTAGGTAGTATAAAAGTGGGTAATACAAAATAGGTAGGTAGGTTATACTATTGATCTGCGACCTAAGGGCGTACAAAAATATTGGTATCGGGAGCATTAAAAATTTTTATTTTCGGTAAACTTTCACTTGTACTTTCTAGTCTCTAGTTTTCATTTCTTCTATGTCAGTTCGAGTGGTCCAAATCACTTCGTTCGTGGTCTTTATCTTCTGTTCTTTCTTTGTTCTCCTGCTTGTAAGATTCTTGGGACGTTTATTTCTTTTGGTATTCGTGAAACATGTCCCTCTTCATCTAACTCTCTGTGCGCTGTTTTTCTGCGTTATTTTAGGTCTCTTATAGATTTTCATTAGGATTTGATTTGTTCTTCTGCGTCATTCCCCATTAGCCTTCCATATTCCACCAAAAAACTTTTCTCGTAATTTTTCTCTCTCAAATCTATTACTTTTTTCTTCTTTTTCATTCATCATGCATACAATACTGTTGGTCTCAATATTGTTTCATAAGTTCGAATCTTGGCTGCCCGGACACGTTTTTTTGCCTTCAACAGTGCGTTTAATGATGCTACTGATTTACGGCCTTTTTTCTACTTCTTATGATGCCTATCCGTTAAGGATGTTGGACACAACATGGCTATTCTGACTTTGTTGACTGCTGCCCTGAAAAGTTCGGTAATGGTTAAGTTAAAACATTTTCGCAGGTTATGCAGCCAGGATATTATTCTTCTTCGTCCTGGACTTTTTTCCCATACACTTTACCTTAAAGTATGGTCCGACGTAAGTCATATCGTTGTTCATTGCGCATTATATGGCCCAGGTATTCCAGTTTGCGACGTTTTCACGACGACGACGACGCAGTACTTCTTCGTTGGTAACTCTGTCTATCCGGGAAAACCTCAACATGCGTCTATAGCACCACATCCCAAGTGCTTCGAGTCTCTGCAGTGTGAAGTCTCCTATGATTCTTGTTCCCACTTTAATGGACACTTTATTTTCTTTATACAGAGCTTTTGTAGCTTCTATGCGTTCTGTCTGTATTTCTAATTTGTACATTACCTCCCATAGTTCTGACCTTCGTACAGAGTCATACGCCTTTCTCATGTCCACAAATGCCAAATTTATATCTCTATTTTTTGTTTTTTTTTGGTTCCAACAGTTGTTCCAGTGTGTATATGTGGTCTATGCATGATCTTCCTGCCGTGAAGCCTGCCTGATCCTCCCCGATTTTGAATTTTATCGCTTGCTCTATCTGTTCTCGCAGTATCTTGCCATATAATCTTCCTATTGATGATATTACACTTATTTCTCTGTAGTTTTTGCATCTTTATCTATCTCCGTTCTTAAATATATATGTCATATATGCGTCCGTCCATTCCGTTAGGAACTGTTCTCCATTTATGGCTTTCTGAAATATCCATTGTATCATCCGGTGTAATTTTTTAAGCCGTATTTTATAAGCTCACATGAGATGCCTTCAGGTGAGATGACAAATATACAACTAATTGCAAAATAACTATACACAAATTATGGTGAGAAGCAACTTATTGGCAAACTTCACAAGCACATCTGTCAAAACTATCAAAACATAACCTCACTTTCAACAATAAGTAATACCTAAAATATTTAGGGAGATCTCAAAACCTAGGTACCCTACGATAAAGCCGCGTTTTCACGATGGCAATTGGCGAGACAATTGTCATTGGACAATTGTCATCACGTGGTTTAGGATTGTCGGAGGCGAGTCCAGTTGAACGAGAAGATGTTTATACGGGGCCAACTATTGCCATGGCAGTAGACAGCTGAAACATGACAACTATATGTTTGTGCGTCACAGTGTTGCCACATTTTTTAGTATAAAGTATAGGAGTTTTTAAAATAGAAAGATACTTCTAAGATACTTAAATAGAAAGACTTCGCAATAAAGACTGCTCAAATCAGCTATTTGTAAAATGTTTATGGTAATACAATATCAGGGAAAATAATTTAAAGAAATTGGAACTTTTTGTATATATTCACGCAACCTCTATTCTAAAGTAACTAGGTATAAACTCTTAAAAGCACAAGGCTTTAATAGTTTTCTTTTAGTTCTTTCTATCTTGTGCTAGGTTCTCCTAATCTTATACCATCAAAAATTTCAGATCTTCTTCTATCGACTCCAGCCATTTTTTTCGAAGACATCCTGTTTTTCGTGTACGATTGTGTGTTTATTAATTGTTTGGGAATTCTTCCTTCTTTTGTATCAGCTACATGAACATACTATCTTAATTTTTGCGTTTTAGCCAGTAGTATTATTTTTTGTTTAATATTATTATTATACAATATCCATAATAATGGGAGACCTTAATGAAAAAGTGGGAAAAGGTAGATCTCAGAATATCATTGTAGAACATGGATTAGGTCAGCGAAATGAAAGAGGCGATAGGTTGTTTCAATTTTGCCAAGAACAGAATATTACTGTTATGAATACATGATTTAAATTATCTGCGCGCAGACTATACACATGGAAATCGCCACAAGACAATGAAAAATTGCGTCAGAAACCAAATAGATTATATCATGATCAACCAGAGGTACCGAACTAGCATACAAAGCGCTAAAACTTACCCGGTGTAGATGTCCCTTCTGATCACACTTTGCTCTTCGCCAAATTCAAGAACACGCTAAAAAGCATAAAAAGAAAGAAGAGAGAACAGAAATCAGACATGAGCTTACTTAAGGATATAGAAACGAGACAGAAGGTATGACAAGAACTTAACCACGAATGTCTTAGAACTTTATAACAGATAAAACGAAAATGATGCGTCCCAGTGTTGCCACATTTTTTAGTATAAAGTATAGGAGTTTTTAAAATAGAAAGATACTTTGACGAAATTGTATATAATGTTTTAAAAAACTTATACAGAAGTAAAATGCTTCACACTTGTATTTAGGTATATATTTAGGTAAATGTGCCAACTAGGTTGGCACATTTACCAAGAATAAACTAAATACATACATAAGAATACACTAAATACTAGCTAAGTATTTAGTGTATTCTTATGTTAAACCTAATTTTTTTATTTTCATTTAACTTTACTTTATTCTGTAGTTTTTAAAGTTTCTAAACTATTAATTTTTACAATCGTAAAATAGTTTCGAAACACAATTTAGATTTCTGCTTTATAATCTGAGCCTTCTAAGAATTGCAAGGCAAACAGACGTTGATAAAAGATGTTAAAAGAGACATGGGGAATCTAATATTTGCATTCCACGACATGTCTTTTACAACTAAGCAGAAATCCTTAGCGAATTGTGCTTCTAGTACTCCCACAGAGTAAATCCGAATAAAATGAGAAAAGGCAGCAAATATTTGATTTCACGCAAACAAATCCTATGTATGTCTTGATACGTATTTTGACCTAATAGGTCTCGTCCGAAGAGCTATTCATAGGGGTTCTCAACGTGAAAAATCAATATTTTCTGCCTTTTAAGAAGCAACAATAACATGGCTTCATTAATTTTTACCTTAAGCACAATTTTAATGTTTTTTTATTATATAAGTATTTTAAATGTAAGATATAATTTTATAATATTTATAAGTATAATTTTAAGGCTTTTAATTATATATGTATTTTTCACGTTTTTGTTTCATTATATATGTATTTTTAAATTTTAAATTTTCATTTCATATATTATATAAATCTTGCCCATAATTTTATATATGAGAGTGTGAAATAATTGAGTATATGTCAACACTGATGTATATTAAGCTTACATTTAACGTCAAACATATCTATAGGTTATGTTCATTGTACGAAAATTAAATTTAACCCAAATAACACAAATTACTACTGGCAGCACTACTGGCCTACAGCGTTTACACGGCACCAATTGTCGCGACAATTGAAATTTCGAGTGGTGGAGTGGCTAACTGGGCGCAGCTCATTGTCCTCAGTCTACTCCCGGAGACAACTGAATTTTGGGCCAATTGTGAGGGCAGTTGGCAAGGCAATTGGCCTGAAGTGTTTACACGAAGACAATAATTTCATGCCAGTCAGTTGTCTTCTGACAATTGTCTCGCCAATTGCCATCGTGAAAACGCGGCTTAAGGTACTGATTAAAAGGTTTAGGTATTTATTTCTTAAATAATTAGGTATCGTTGATGAAATCAGGCATAGACTCCTACAAACTTAAGTTTGGGAATATGACGTCGTGTTTCGCGCAGAAAGGCGGACCTTTTCTACCAGTGGCGGATGGAAACCGGTAGCTTTAAGGCCATTCCTCGCGATTCTGGGCATAACTAAATTCCAATGTAAAAGTTTATATCAAATAACGCAAAAACTATGGCAGATATTGAGATTATTCTTTTTTTATATGAAAGGTCTTAAAAAGTTCTAGTGCACTATTTGATTGTAAATTAATAAATTGTTTAAACAATATTTTTTTTTTAAATATTTTTGGTTAAAATAAACGTAAAAATTTTTTTTTTGAAATAGGGCACTACAGAATTTTACCCACTTTCCGAATCTGTTTTTATTTTTAACATAAAGTGTAAGACAAAGCAGCTATTTCATATAAACTATTTAAAAAATGTTAAATTGTGCTAAATGTACTCTCTCTCTCGGTCAGTACAAGCTGTCTTTGTTGATAGTTTGTAGACTCTCGCCGACGAGTAGGTAAGAAAGTTGGAGGGTCATAAATAATGTTGAATAACATTATTAGGGCTTATTTCGACTTTTGACTAGTTTTGACAAACCAGTGTGTTTTGTTGTTTTTAAAATGGGTAGTTCGCGAAGACGTTTATGCTCCGGACGAAAAAGTCGACGACGATTGAGGAAATTTTATATAAATAAGCAGTAAGTACCTATAATTTGATTAAATTTTTATATGAATAGAAATATTTTCTGTTGAGTTGTGACATTTTCCTTCTAAATGCTTATACTGTTTTTATTATAATACTATTGTTTCAATATTTACTTATATAATTATAATTTATTATGTAGAAACAGAGTAGAATTTTGGTCAATCGGTCAGTACATTTTTTTGTATTTCAATCAGAATTATTATTTTCTTTTCTTCTTTACATGAGCTCAGAGTAATACCCAAATAGTTTGCAGTATTTGAATATGGAATTTGATTAATTATATTTATTGGACTATTTATTTTGAACGTTTTTGTTAGTAAAGTTTACATAATATATTTCGTCACTTGCTTGTCCAGTCATGTTAGTCCAGAGTAATAAGGATTTTCTCGTGACAATCAATAATCCAGGTAGCTGACAACTATTTTAGTTATTGTAGACATATAAGAACAAAACCTACCTGTTTCCTGTCTAAAGTTCGGAGCCGTTTTTTAATGATTTAATGTAATGCAAGAAACGCGATTTTTTCCACTCATTAGAAAGCTAAATACTTGACATAAAATTACAAAATTTTATCTTTTAGAATATTGACAAAGCTTCAAAATGCTGATTTTTGTAAGTTGAAAAGTCAATTTGTTGCTTTACAAACTGCAAAATAAGTGACAATTGATATTCGTTAAAAACTTTGAATACAACAACTTTACTTTAGAGTTCCAGCGAAGGTTGGGTATTGGGATACTTAACAAACCCTCAAAATTTGGAACCGATATATTAATCAGTTTAAAAGTTTTTGTATTTGTTTATCCCAGAGGTCTTTTTTTACAATAAAATAAGACAGAAAATATTAAAGATAGGGTAATGCTGTGGGCGACAAATGAAAGCAAAAGATACTATCAATATGTATTAAAAAATGATAAAAAATGATTTATCATAATCAAAAATCCTGATGCCAAATTTTTGAAATTATCTAGTTTATAAACATTTAGAACTTTAAAAACATTGCCCTTAGAAGAAATCTTTTTTTACATTCGAAAAGCTAGTATTTTCCCCGAATTTCTAAAGAAGCATTATACATAACTCTATTATGTGAATTTGATGGTAATATGCGTGATTTCTCTTTAAAATATATCAATTATCTTTCACTTCCATAAACTTTAGAATTTTCTTCTCTATTGCATCTTTAGGCCATAAATCTTTGCTGAAATTGGACATTTAATTTGGACAATAATATTACCTATGAGTCGATCAGGTGTTGCAGCTAAAAAACAATATTCCTGATGAACAAACATTGCTGATGTGCAAATATCTAAAGCAAGCACTTCGCTTAATTTTTGTACTGCAATGGATTGTTTTTTTATTCTATAGGCTGTGAATTATTTCCTTTATAAGCATTTGAAATAATGTCTTTGACAACCTTTATTTTGTCGATTGTTACAAATTCGGCCAAAATTCGAATCTGTCAGACGTTTCCTTCTTTCTGAATATTATGCATTTAAATTGTGTTGAGTTATTGTATTATTGAATAATTTAATGCATTCCTAATTATTCTTATGAAGTTCCGATACAAATTTTTCTTTAATTTTCTCTTATTTCTCATGATCAATTTCTAACTAACCCCCTCTGTGGCTCAGTGGTAAGAGCGCCTACCTTTAAACCTAAAGGTCGTGAATTCGAATCTCATCTGGGTGGAGAAATTTTCGTTTATTAAAAATTAATAAATGAAAATAATTTCTATCCATGTGAGATCGGTACTGACCGGAGGGACCGCAGACGTTCGGATACAATTAGCGACTCTTAGCAAAGACAATGACGTCGACTTTGCTAAGTATCAAGACAATTACTCTTCACACATACACACACACACACACACACACACACACACACACACACACACACACACACACACACACTACACTAGGTACCTGACTATACCATGCCAATGATCATAGTTGTCGAGGCATTAACCCAATAAAAAAAAATTTCTAACGTTTTTTGTACTTTTATAATTGTTTTTTTTTAATATAATTTTCTTCGCAATGTGTTTTTGGTGCATTTCGAAATATTTTTTTGTATACATATACTACATCAGGACTTCTTCCTGTGATACTTTTATTAGGGTTTGGTGATAATGACCTTTAAAGTTGTACGAGAAAGTATCAGCATAGTATCTCATTTCATAAGACCCCGAGAGATATAATTTATTCTTTTACCTCCTAGAAATTTGATATTACATTATTATATACTGTTCGGCATAATTAGTACTCATATTATTTATAAGACTATTTGCATGAAATTTTACTTTTGCTGCATATGAGCTAATATCTTTCAACAGGCTGCATTCTTTCATTGGTATTGTATAATCTGTTTCTGATGATTTTCTGTGACAAAAATAATCTGTGCAATTCGAATAGTTTACAAATACATGAAGATGGCTATTAGATATATAATATCTTGGTTTATCTGACTGTCCATGATAGTCAGTTGCTCTTGTAATAGCAGTTCTTAATCTTAATATGTTAATTTTTAAAAGTTTTCGTAAGAAAATTGGTACGGATTGGCGCAGAATAGAGAAGATTTTGATGCGGTGCTCGCTAACTTCTAGTAATGGAGTGCATCAGAAGAAGAAGATAATTTTTTTAATCTTGTACAATAGTTTCTTATGAGATGGTTACGACATTCAGTTTTCTCAACAAAATTATTTCCATAATATGGTCTATTTTCTAACATTTTTTGATGAACAGTACTATCTCCATCGGCTATTAACAATTTGTAAGTCATGGCGTGCATGTGCCATTTAAAACCGTCTAGAATTATTTGAATTTTCATTGCAGTCGAAGCTTTTGTCCAATTGTTATAACATACGTGTTCTTTATATTCTCCGTATAATTTACAGTAGCACCAGTATTTGTTCTAGTTTAGAAGTACTAAGATACAGAATCTTTTGGGTTCTGTATCTTGGTGTTTTAGTTCAAAAGATTTTTTTAATCTTCCACACTGTTTAAGTTTGCAGAAACAAAAGTTTTGAACAGAAAATATTTTGAACTAATATTTCAAACTAATTTTCAAACTAGTTTGCTTTTTGGAAGAAAAAAGCTTACTTATTTTTTGTTGTCATAGTTTCTCTCAACTTTTATACACACCTAGGTATATACGCTATAATCATAATATATTAGTCTGTGTCAGCCATGTATTTATGATTTAAAAAATTTTAATAATCACAGTGTTTTCATGTAGATCATTACTTCAAAATTAACTAATCTTTTAAATTATTGTTAAATGTTGTTTTGTGAAGAACTGTTATTGTTGTTTTATGTTATTCAAGATGTACAACAGCCTTTTACTATTTTTAATTTTATGTAAATTAACCAACATTTTTTTATAATTTAAATGTTGGTAAGCCTTTCATTATTTTTTGTTATACCTACGCATTTAATTTTTTTTCTACTTTTAATATTTTCTTCTCTGCATTCAATCTTCTTTCGCATTGTAGAATTTCTTGAAAGAGGAAATAAACTTTTCAATATGAAGTTGATTTTCAATATATCGTGTGTTAAATACCGAAATGTCAAAAGTCAAAATCTACAACTTTTCAGGAGAGCGAAAAAACTTCGCCGCTTGGTACATATTTTTTTTCTCAATACTTACTTAATTATTACAACAGAAATAAATTTATCGAATTATTACATCAGAAAAGAAAGTAGAAAAAGAAAACACGTGTACTAAGCAGTGACGTTTTTTTTCGCTCTACTGAAAAGTTGTAGATTTTGACTTACGAGGTTTCGGTATTTAACCATGTATATATCATCATCAACCATCATCATAAATGCCTAGACAATCCGTCTTGGCCTGCTCGCACAGAAATCGCCACTCCTGTTGATTCCTGGCAACTTCCCTTCATCTTCTGACCCTTAGAATCCGCTTCTGACACATTATCAATCCATCTTCTTCGTGGTCATTTTTAACTTCTTCTGCCCTCTGGTTTTGAAAATGTTAATCTCTTCATGTATTCGTGATCTGACATCCTAGTAATGTGTCCAGCCCATCTAAGTCTCTGAGACGCTATACTCCATTTTCATTTACGACCTCAAAAATCTTTCTAAGAATTTTTCTCTCAAAAATACCAAGAAGTCTTTCATCATTTTGAGATAAGATCCGCGTTTTAGCCCCATATATCAAAATCGGTCTTATCAAAAAGTTCTTGTATATATCGAGCTTTACTGCACGTTTTATATTTTTATTTTTTAAATGTTTCTGGAGACCGTGAACAGTTCTGTTTTCTATTGCTATGCGTTGTTTTATTTCGTGTTTGTTGCGTTTACTAGCGATCCAAGATAAGTGAATTCTTTGACTTGCTCAAAGGTATGGTTGTTAATTTGAATTATCTGTTGGAAAACCAACCTATATTTGGTTTTTCCTCATTTACCATTTCTAATTAGGACCACAAGTCCTAATTCACTTGCCGCGTCCGCAAGCCTTGTAAAACACTGCACCATGTCTCTTATGGTTCTATTAAAAATAGTTACATTCATTATAATATTGTATTTTCTGGTTGCCTTTTCCAAGGCAACATTAAAGAAGAGACAAGCCAGCGCCTCCCCCTGTCTTATACCATCATTAACGTCAAAGCACATGGAGTTTTCTCCTTCAATTCTAACGCACGAACTCACGTTTTACATTGTTAGTTGGGTCAACTTAACTAACTTCGGTGGGATCCCAACCAAAGTCTATCATTGCTTAACACTGTCATAGGCTGTCATAACGTGTATCTGTGTTATATTCTAGTGACTTTTCTAGAATCTGCCCATGTGTTTGAATTTGATGTATAGTTGATTATGCAGCAGTAAATCAACAATATCCTTTGTAAAATGTTTGTCTTTCAAACAATACATTGCCGAAGATTTTATACGCAGATGCTAACAGAGTAATGCCTCTATAGTTCTTACAATCCAGCTGATAGCCCTTTATGCAACGCATATTATTTCATTTAGCCACTCTTCTGGTACCAATTCATTCTGCCATATAAGTACTATTAGTTTATGGATTACTGCAAAAAGTTGATCATCACCTTTTCATACATTTCCCAGCAGATTTAATCGATTCTGTGGCTTTATTTACTTTATGTTTTAAGACGGCATTTGACACTTCTATTATTGTTGGGTCTTCACTATGTAGTTGACAATGTAGATTTTGTTGATTGTCTATGTTGTAACCTCCTTCAATATCGTGTATATAATGTATTATATAAATAGATATAATATGATATAATAACAATGTACCTATACTCGTAATATGATATAATCCGTATAAAACGTCTTCCGACGTCCATTTTTCATTGAATTCGGTTGTTCCATTGTTCTTTAAGTACTTTCGAGCGCATTGAGTTTTTTATTCGTTCCATCCGTGTTTTCTACGGTAGTCCTTTCTTCTGGATTCCTGTAGTTGTTCATAGATGTACTTGTTTCGGGAGTCTACTGTCTTTCATTCATTGGACATGTCCGTACCATTTGAGATGCCTTCATTGTATGCCATCCATGACTGTACCTTCTATTCTCATACTTTATTGCATCCATTTCAGCGACATATCTTTCTTCGATGTCTCTGTTAATCGTCTCGTTTCACAACCGTGTAAATAAAAGCATGCTTTTTACCATAGTTTCATGGGTTCTAGTTCTAGAGAGAGCATGTCAGCTGAGCCAAAACGAAAAACAATCCTCCTGATTGCTTCCACTGGAATAAACTTGATTGTTTAACTGGGCCCGGACTACCTTCTTCTAATTCTTTAAACTCCCGTTTTGAAATTAATAATAATCGTTATTTTGTCTAATTACCTATTTAGTTGTCAAGACAGATACATTGTTACCTAAAGAAGTGAAAGTGGTTCAATTTAGAAATTATATCGTAAATAATAAATATTTGAAAACTAATGCATATATTCCTCCCGCGATTTGAGCTACTAATTTTATAAATCGCACCACTAATAGACGTAAATCCCTTCATTTTAATTTCATGAATGATTTTATTCGCCACATCTCAACATTTTCCATTTCAGAATATTTATCATCAAACTGTAATATACGTTAAAAGCCAATTTGTCAGCAAAAAAAACAATAACAAAAGAAAATATAAGACATAAAAAAACCAATACACTTATATCTTGTTATACATTATTTTGTTATAAAATTTTATAAAAGTTTGTGATTTAATTTATGAATTATTTACAGGACGATTATTTGTTACCTGTATGTACCCTTGCTAAGTTGTAAATTAATTATTCAATAAATAATATTACTCTGGTTTACTCGTATTATTCTAATTACCCCATAATCGCAATGAATAGAAGACCTCCCGCTCGCTTTATTGTATACACCCAAGACTTCACAATAGGGGATTGTAAGTAGGTAAAAATATAAAATTTAGTACCAGATGACTTTTAGAATATTCTTCGTGAATGGATTTTGTTTTCGTAAAGAAAGATATTTTTGAAATAGATAGCTCACTGAATTTTACCGTTAGGATTATCGAGGATAGGCCTTAAAATAAATTTTTATAAGTATATTCAATTAAAGTTAGAATGAATTTGTCAATTTTTATTTTTATAGTTTTTAATATTTATGAAGTTTATAGACAGACATTCGATAAAATAATGAGTAAACTATTAGGAATACTTTAATTAATAACAAATTCCTTAATACTTATAATAATATATAATAATAATATGTTAATAATTTATTAACATTGCCAGAAAGGAAGGAAGGGTTTCAACAACTCAAAAAAATTAGTAATATAGTTTAACAAATTAAATAATGTATTTATTTTATAAAAAAATATGAATTTTAAAGCCTTCTATATTTTATTATATGACATAGGAATATCACACAAAAACACGTCTATTCCGAAAATTTAATTACTAACTTCATCATCAGAAAAGCTTTCTTCGAATGCACCAGTATTAATAAAAAATTTTAAGTGGTCCAGCGTAGAGTCCAATAAATGTTCTCTTGCGATTTGAGTGTTTTCATATTTTTTTAAGTGTTTACATATGTTAGCCCACTCTTGTATCAACACTTCTGAAAATTTTCTAAGCCTAATCCAATTATGGTTTTCCTTAATGATTCCTTTGACCCTGGAAATTCCATTTCTTTGTTCTTGAGTTTTTGATAAATACCTAAATAAGTAGAAATAGTTAAAATATTTGGAAAGTAAATCTTGTTTACTAAGTTAGTAAAATTGTAAAGGAATTGCATCTACTGTTTTTGTTAAAAATGTATCTAAATCAGTGTTTTTCTAGAAAACTTTAATTTCGTTCTAAATGGATACAAACAAACAATTGTTTTATAATTGTACTTATTCTATTTTATTTAGGATAATAAAATTTTTTATCGTAAATTATTTTTTAACTATTTACCATTAATTGTCGGTGATCTTTTCTCGATGGTGTAAAAGTCATATATAACATTTTTGATTTCTTCTTCTCCTTGGTCCAATTGAGTTTTTTTAACACGGGAACGTTTTTTTTTTGACTTGTAAAAGATGAACTAGTCGCTCCATTTTTATTAACTTCTCTACCTTTTTTTCTTATTTTAGATAAGGTGATTTTACTTATACCTGTAGCTGCTAGAATCCTATCCCTATAATTACCAATGTTAAATGTTACTAGATGAAAATATTGAAAAACAAAATGCATATATTATTCATATTTACTAACACAATCTATATTGAGATCGGTTATTTTCTGTTTCAAGTAAATAGTAGAAAGTATCTGATGAAACATCGTAAATAGGTAATCACAAGGTGTTGGTTGTGGTGTATTTATACAAAATACAAACCAATCAGTTTGAGCTTGTTGCAAATATAAAAGGTATTACCTTTTAGTAGAGTAATATTAACAGATTCTAAATTTGCGTTAGACTCTATAAAAAATATAGAATTTGAAGGAATGAAGTGTCATATGTTGTTTTTTAATAAAAATGATTGTAAACTTAAATAAAACATTTATTTGGGTTAGAGGCCATGTAGGTATACCAGGGAATGAAAAAGCTGATACTCTAGCTGAGGAAGCAGTGTAAAATGTAGTCTTTTGCAATATTTATACAGTAAGGGATATATTTAACTCGATAAAAAAAATTAGACTGAAATGGTGACAGTAATGGGAGAATATTGATATAAATTAGTATAACTTTAATGATTTATAAATATAACAAAAAATCTAAAAATATCTAAAAAAAGTAACAAACAAGAACAAACAAAATATTTTTAAACATAAATAAAACATTATGTGGCTAATGGACTTGTTTCCGTGTCATATTTTTCACACACACACACACACACATACACACACATAAGAAAATAAAATATCATTGACAATACTTACGTCAATTTCCTTAAAGGTATTAACAAGTTTTCGGTTGCTTCGAAATTTGCTGCCTCTTGTTCCATAAATGTAGTAACATTATAAATTATTGCCTTTGCTTGGCTATTTAATCCCAGCCCTTTCGTTCCTATCTTTTTAGAAGCCATATTATAACTATTATTAATTAAACTTAACACACTATAAATAAACTAAACTAAACGACTTAATAATTCACTAATTACTACTACCTATATTATACTAATAAGCACTAATCTAAAATAAAATAATAAAATATCCAACACGATCAAATTAACAAGTCAAACACTCTTTACGATACGCAACTACGACACTGGCAAACTGAAAACTGGCCGTTTCTATGGTAACGCTAGTAAACAAGAACCACTGCGCACCGTCGAGTTATGAGTCATATTCCCAAACTAAACTTTGTCGGAGTCTACAAGCTAATCTAAAGAAGCTCCTAGTCTATTCTCGGCGGATCTGTTTTGAGGTGGATGTCAAAGGTGGCATTCTGATTTTTGCATTTGTGTTGTATAATTGTATTGGTTGTGCTTTTTTCTCTTATATATTAAATTCTTTCATTAAGAATTATCAGCTAATATTGTCATACGCGGTTTCAACGGTCATGGTTTTTTCGAGGATCTATCATACAACAAATATCTGATTTATTGTTGGCTTTTGTCTGTAGAAGCCACATTAATATTTGTCAACTATTTTTTCAGCGTGTTGTCTAAGTCTTTCATAAAGGACTTTGGATATTACTGTGTATGCTGCGTTCAGACAAATAAAACGTAAATTGTAGATTAGTTTTAAGGAAATTATTGACTGGACTAGCTCCTTATATGTCAGTATATTTACCAAAATAACTTCTTATTATCCATGTGGGCAGATTGCTGTACTCACTGGAGTAAAATAAAATAAATTGTAATTCTGTCTATCACTAAGATTCAACATATTGTAAACGTAAAATTTATATTCCAGAAGTTTCTATTAAAATTATATATTTACTTAAATTTAAACCCACACTAACAAAACTCACTAATTTCGTTAAGCTTTACTCGTATATTAAATTTTAACAAACTTTTCATCAATATCTTAAACAGTTAACTAATTTAACTTTGAAATCGCCTACTTAATTATTTTAAGATAATCAATTCTACTTTGTTGTTGTTTTGTATGAATATAAAAGCCCCAAATCCAGACAGCTAATAGGTATTTCTTTCCTTATTCCCAAAAGTATGGAAACCGAAAAAGTTTTTATTGCTTTTCGATTCTGTAAACTCTTTCAGCTCAGGATTATAGCGAAAACATGACCGTTAAGATTAAAAAAAAATGTTTGTGGTTATCGAGATAATTTTAGATTGTGTTTAATAAACTGAAATATAATTTAGCATTTTTACTGGGAATTAACCACAATTTTAGTTTAAAATAAGTTTATTTTGACGATTATTTAAGATATAATGATGCTACAAGAAAATGCTTTCAGAACAATGTAAACTGAAATATTTTTTAACAACATCAGTAGTTTAAATTTATATATATTATAGATCTATACAATTTGCTTCAACGAAAATTTGACTTTAGATTTACTACTACAGCCTCACAGCTCTATGCCATAATATGTCCATATTGGTTTGATAACTGTTTTATAAATTAGAATTTTATTATTTATTGACAGCTTGGAGTTTTTTCCAATAAACCAATTGATTTCTTTTTGTCTTAGTTGTATTTATTTTCTTTTTTTGGTGATGTGTTCTTTCCAACACAGGGTTTGGTCCAGGTGTACCCCTAGGTATTTGGTTGTTTTAGTCCTGGGTATTTCCTCATTGTTGATATATATATTGGTGGTGGTGTTTCTCGTCGTAAAGTGAATATTACGTGGGTTGACTTGTTTTCATTTATTTTTATTTTCCATTGTTTTACCCAGTTTTTAAGCTCGTATAAATAGTATTGGAGTTGTTGTGTAGCTATGTTAATGTGTTTGTGTCTTGTTAGTGCTACTGTATCATCTGCAAATGTGCCAATTGTTACGTTATGTGAAGTTGGTAGATCAGACTTATATACTATGTATAATAAAGGTCCCAAGACGCTGCCCTGTGAAATTCCCGCCTTAATGGGATGCATTTTAGATATTTCTTCATTTACTTTTGTTCTAAACTGTTGGTTTTCCAAGTAAGAAGTACGTATTCGAAAGAATGGTGGTAATATTTGTTTCATATTATAAAGAAGTCTTTTATGTCAAACCTTATCAAAAGCTTGACGTACATCTAGTGATACCATTGGACAATTTTCCTTTTCTTCTAATGCGGACTTGATTTTATGGGTTATTCGGTGGCATTGCTGGATAGTTGAGTGTTCTCGTCAAAATCCAAACTGAAAATTTGGTATCCAATCTGCGCCTTTAATGTCTGGATTTATTCTGTTTATTAAAATTTTATCTAGTAATTTCGAGATTGTTGATAACAGACTTATAGGTCGATAGGATGAGACTTCACTTGGATCCTTTCCTGGTTTTGGGAATAAAAGTATTTCTGCAATTTTTAGATTGTTAGGCCAATAATTACATCTTAATATTGCGTTAAATATTATATGTAAGGAATACTATACCCTTTTTTGGTAATTCTTTTAGCATTTTTGGTGTTATTAGGTCACTTCCTGGTGACTTTTTGGTATTTTTTCTTAGCATAATGTTAAACACAATATAATTAAACAACAAAATTAGTTTTTTGAATAATTTAGTCAAACTACACATTTAATAAAAAAACACATTTATTAGACCAGATAACCTAACAAACATAATTTACTTAATATAAAATAGAAAATTAATACAATACAAAAGAGAAAATTATCTTATTAATCCTTATCTTCCTCAAGGTTCTGCCAAAATTGTAATCTATTTGAAGGCATTATGGTGTAGAGATTTTGATTAAGGGTTTCTTTTTTTGGATTTTTGATACTCCACATGGAGATGTAAATGCCTGAGGGCTGGAAAGTTTCTTATTTGAAAACTTTATTTTAAAGAAAATATATTACAAACATACTATCGGAGTTGTTTGTTAACTTATACTTTAGACAAAAAGATCCCCTGTTGGTAACAATTTCTCCTTTTCCGCTAAGTAAGGACAAGGCTATATTTTTTTTATTTTTGCTTGAGACGCAAAATCTTGCTACTTAAAAAAACTTATTTTACTTTACTTACTTACGTATACTGCATTGTTTTTATTGTAACCTTTTTTGAATTTGCATTTCCAACAGCTGTCACAAAATCGTTAAAATCGTAGGTTTTCTTTTCTTTTTTTAAAGATGGTTTCACCTGATCGTGGAAGCTCATCGGCGGACATAAAGGTGTGTCCTGGTTCGAAATACTAAATACAAATATCTTGAGAAGATGTAGCGTCAAAATTTACAATATATTATATAAGAAAATATAAAAATCTCCAATTTTTTATTTGGACTTGAGCAGTTATAAACCCAAAAGACACAATGTTCGACGTAGCTGTAACGTAAAATGAAAGCATTATAATGAGCTTATTATTTTTCTCTTCTTCGTCTAGTAATACAGTCATACCATTGGCATGCAATAGTTTTTTGTTTTTTGTTCCTTTACCCAGGGGTACAAAGATTTCATTGAATGTAGATATTATGTGGGTAAATATTGTTTTCTTAAACATATCGATTCTTAGTAACATTATGACTTATTGTAAGTCAACATAGACTTTAAGGGTCGTTGATGTATCTGATTTGTTTGTATCGAAACGGTATAATTCTCGTAAATCTCTGGCACGTGGAATGTGTTTTTTTCCAGCTATCATATTCATTACATAATATATTTAAGTTTTCAGAATTATGCTCTTTATTGTGTAGTTAATATGTTTTTATTTAAGATGCTTTCGATAAGCCTTATACGAGCATTGATTAGGAGGGTAGCTTGCTAAATAATCGTTGTCCATGACCTGTATGGTTAAATCCCTAGACAAATATCCACTATACAGGGCGTGTTAATGCCTGTAATGGCATATACTGGGATTAAAACGTTCTATATGCGTATCAAGGTTTAGAGTAGATAATTTGCTTTTACAAGCCGCCTTAACACGTCCATCTTTTTTAGAGCAGATAGGAGTACACGATTGAAACACATTTTGTCTGGAAAATGCTTTCGCTAATCGCGTCAATCACATAGCAAAAACACTGCGATTGTGTATTGCTTAGAATAAACACAGTAACTGCAGGTTTCGTCTAGTTTTATGCGGAGTTTACCTAAGTAATGTTGTAGTTGCGGGGTTCTTTGGGCTAATAAATAATTTCCCGGTCAACTAAATTTTCATAATTTTTGCATATTCGATGTTCTTCCTAGGACATAAGGACGGCAGTATATATGTCAACATACTTAAGTACTGGCCAACCAACCTATGTCACTCGCCCAGCGATCGTCACGATTTATCGTCGGATCACTGTCAAACAACTCTATATAACCATAAAACAAACTGGGTAGAATTTAGGAAACACTTAAGGCACAAAATAATCTGAAAATTTCATTAAAAATGTCACAAGAAATGAAAGATCTAAAACAAGTATTTAGCGTGAGCAGCAAACCCGACTATTTTTGACTACACTAAACCCGGAAAAATCTAGGCTCTACATCAAGATTCGCAAGCGATAAAGCAAAACAAATAGGGTAGCCAAAGATCTAACAAAAATACTAAATAATATTAAAAACGAAGATAATCACGATTACCTAGGTTCCATTGCAGCCTCTGAAGATAAGGACTACTTACTTTGAAAAGCAACAAAATAGCTAAAACAATCAAAACAATATGGTCCTTCAATAAAGAAATTGCACGGTAAATGGACCAGAGATAACAAAGAAAAAGCCACAGCCTTTGCAGAATACTCAGTAAAAGTTTTTAAATCAAACGGAACAGACCCTAAAGACAATTATAGCAAAACTCATAACTTTTTAGAAGTCCTTATTAAACTGGACATAACGAATAAAATCTTGACGCTTACCGAATTGAGAAATACAATTATGGAATATATAAACCCAACTAAAGCCCCAGGGTTTAATCTGATAACAGGCAAGCTATTGCAAAAACGTACAATAAAAGAGTACACATATCTGCAGCGCATTTTCAACCCCATTATCAGAATAGACTACTTTCCGAGCGAATGGAACATTTTACAAATTGTCTTGGCAACAAAACCTGGAAATAAACCAGAGGGTATACAATTCTATAAGCCTATAAGTTTGCAGCCAATAATATCAAAGTTTTTCGTAAAGCTCCTATTGATAAAATTAATTCCAATCTTGGAAAAAGTTAAACTTTTCTGGACCACCAACTTGATTTCAGCGTGAACCATGAGACAATTGAACAGGTCCACAGAATAGTAAAAAACTCTCCTAGGCGTTGTAAAGTTAATCCTACCTACCAGCAGCCTTCCTAGACGCCAGTTAAGCCTTTTATAAGGTTTAGTATGAAGCCCCTTTTATAAGATACAGAAAAAATTGTCATATTCTTTCTTTCCACTCCTAAAATCAGACAGACACTTTCTGTTAAAGCAGCACGATAAATACTCCTAACTTTGCCATATTAAAGCCTATGTTTTAGTATGATCTATTTTATTCCTAATATATACGCTAAAGATATTCAATTCAGCAGTAACACAGAAGTTGCTACTTTTAGAGATGACACAAAAACCTAAAAAAACTGGAAACTTAATTTAAAAAATGGTGATTTGGCCTAAATAAGATCAAGTCAACACTTGTAATCTTTACAATGAAACGAGGTGAATGCCCGCTAGTCACTTTCAATGGCAAGCGAATAAATAAGGCCCATAACACAAAATACTTAGGTATCCATCTTCACGAACGACTAACCAGACAAAAGTACAAGTGATGTCTTCTTCAGGGCTTCCGAGGTCTGTCTTCCGAGTCCCTAGCCACGTCTACACTAATCACTTATCAAAGCAGCACTGCTTTGATTATTAGTTGTCTTCAGTACAGCGCATCCTCAAACTGGTTGCATTACTCCTGTAGTGATCCCTTTCCAAGTAAACATGCTCCTTTTTAAACTTGACTGCATCGTACTAAAGATGACCAATAGTCAGAAATGCGTATATATGGTTGCCTTCCATCGTATACACATATTTTATTATATTTTTTCCCTTTGTTGTGAGCTATGCGGATACCTTCTACCTTTATTTTTAGATAATGGTGTCGTTGCAACATATAATTGTAGATGTTGTGACAAATATAACAAATGCCCACGTTGGGTGGTAATGTAACAAAAATGTGATAAGGGAGTCTGGATGACTCTATACAGTGTAGCAAAAGGATAAACTCTAAAATGTACCTTGATACACCAACGAACTAATATGTGGAATAACAGAAAATGGAAGGGATAAATAAATTATGTAAAAGAATTAAATAAAAGGTAAATATGAATTTTAAAATATAGCAAAATTAAGTGTTGGCTAGCGACTATGCAGGAGAATGACCACTTGACACTCAAAGAAGGATTCGGCCAATTTGCATGCCCTACAGAGACCGTAATATATAAGAACTAATGATAAGAAAACCACCAAGAAATAAACAGATGAAAGATAAAAGTTGCTCTACTGAATGCTTGGGCGCCAGGAAGTTAAATGTTTTCTTCCGAGATATCTTGTATTGCTGAAATATGAAAAATAGGTACTAATTAAAATATTAAATTTTTAACCACAACTTTAATAATTATCAAACTTATGTACAGACTATTTTAAATGCTTATATATTACCCACCACCTCTTATGTACAGTAACAGCTATATATACAGTAAAATCCCTGACTATAATTATAAAACAATTTATCCCTGATATACCTCTTAATTTCAAATTGTGGCAAAAGTTATACTCAATAATAATGTATAAATAATAAATATAAAAATAGGTACTACTCACTAATAGTTTAGTTTTCGTTCAATAATTGTTTAGATTTTTAAATGAAAACTCTCTGGATATGTGTGCACACGATAACCTAACGAAGAGAGATTTAAGGGAGAGTTATAACCTCATCCCTTGGTAGACAATAAATAATTGAATTAAGTTATAATGATTTTTGTTTTAAGAAAAGTGAATGTATTTATTATTAAAGATATGTAGTTAAATTAAAAGTGAACCAAAAGTTAAAACCTTGAAGAGCTTGTAGCAAAAGTTATATAAAATACTTGAATGACAAACAAAAAAAAATCAAAATAAGTCCTTCCTGCCGGTTTCCGTAGGTTGCCCTGGAAGATGATCCGGTGAAGAACTAGACTTAGGTGGGTAAAGGTACACCAAACCTGGATTCCATGTATAAAAAAAATTCTTCTTAAATCCCAAATAAAAGCCCATAAACTTAAAATTTCTTCCCCTTTTCTTAATAAATAAAACCCAAAACTAAAGGTTTCTTCCCTGACTTGTAACTGGATTTCTGGGAGTAGGCTAAAAAAAGGAACAATTGTGTTACTTCATGTCCTTTGTACATACAAAATGGTAGGAAAAAAAACACAAGGTTTATTAACCTTGAAAGGCGATACAAAAAATGTCAACAAGTGACCTTAGATTGAGGTAAAAACCTTAATGGTTTTCGGTAAATAGTGACCTTGGAATGGTGTGACGATGTTTTTTATAAAGTATGGATATATTAAATAGATAGTTTTAACGGAAAGCATGATCTTTATATATTATAGAATAGAAAAACAAAAAGAAATATTAGCCGATCTAAATGGTATAAAATTGAAATAAATAATTGTTTGCTTTCATCCTTGAAAGGAAATAAAATTTGAGATAGATATAGAATCTAATACTTGTAATATATTTAGGTATAAAACATTTTCCTTAATGAAATAAGGTGAAATATGACATGTATAAAATATGTGAAATACCTATCAAGAAGGAATTAAAATAGATCTGAATTTCACTAACAATGGCGGATGACATGAAGGGTTTTTCCTTATAATTTATTTATAATTTAATCTTACCGGCTGATGTGATCCAACTGAAAGTATTCTCGTACAAACAAAACACCCAAAATAACTTAAATGGTTACTTCTAAATCAACAGCTCTTCATAAAAAAAATAAACTTAAACCAAATTCACAAAAAAATGGCACCTCCCAGCCGCCACTATCGAAACGATCTTCCTTCGATCAAATCCAGTCAACAAGTGATTCTGTTACGGTTCTACAGCCGTCAAGTGGATGTACTTTCAGAATCTTACACCAGGTGGCGCGATTTAATGCCAACCTTAGAGAATAAAATTTACTGGAAGTAATTTAGTTTAAGAATATTTCAAATATGAATTTAATTTAGAATTAGATTAAAAAATTCCAGTCGCAAAAAAAAAGGTAAACGATTGTTTAAGTAACGGACTCGTTACAATGTGCCACTAATTTGATATTTTTACAGATGCATTCATTATTCTAATTACCTCAGTAAAGGTTTTTATATTTTTTTTGCGTTATCTCTTTCTTTTGGTTCTATTAACACTAATATATTTATTTCGCATTAATGGCGAAGTGATTAGGTTAATTTTAAAAGTTTAAACTTCTATTAGCAACTTTAACTATTCGCTTATATATGACAAACGCAACATGTTCCCATTTTCATGAAAGTTTCTATTCTTTCTTTTATAAGTGGGTACATATAATAAAAAGTCTGATCCTTCTCTGACCACGCCGGAACTTTTTCTTGTTTGTAATTGAATAAAAGTCAATGAAAAACTTCACGCAGCACTGGTAGGATTTTTATTAGCAGCTTCCCCTTCGGCATGGTATTAATAAAAATTATATTTGAAAAGTTTCGCCCTAACATAATGACCCAAAATTTTCGGGTATTTTTCGTACCTGACGACGGGGAGATTTTACTGGTTTCTTTTGATAGGTTGGATAAAAGTTCAGCAAACTTTTCTTTTTTGTTGAATGGCATCGTAATAAAGACTGCTCAAATCAGCTATTTGTAAAATGTTTATGGTAATAAAATATCAGGGGAAATAATTTAAATAAATTACGAATTTTCGTATATATTCACGCAACCTCTATTATAAAGTAATATTACTAGGTATAAATCCCTAAAGGCACAAGGCTTTAATAGTTTTCTTTTATTTCTTTCTATCTTATGCTAGGTTTTCCTCATCTTATACCATCAAAAATTTCAGATCGTCTTTCATCGACTCCAGCCATTTTCTTCAAAGACATCCTGTTTTTCGTGTACCAGTGTGTGTTTATTAATTATTTGGGAATTCTTCCTTCTTTTGTATCAGCTACATGAACATATTATCTTAATTTTTGCGTTTTAGCCAGTAGTATTATTTTTTGTTTAATATGGGAGACCTCAATGCAAAAGTGAAAAAAGGCAGATCTGAGAATATCATTGTAGAACATGGATTAGGTCAGCGAAATGAAAGAGGCGATAGGCTGTTTCAATTTTGCCAAGAACAGAATATTACTATTATGAATACATGGTTCAAATTACCTGGGTGCAGACTATACATATGAAAGTCGCCACAAGACAATGAAAAAATTGCGTCAGAAACCAAATAGATTATATCATGATCAACCAGAGATACACAAATAGCATACAAAGCGCTAAAACTTACCCCGGTGCAGATGTCCCTTCCGATCACACCTTGCTCGTCACCAAATTCAAGAACACGCTAAAGAACATAAAAAGAAATAAGAGAGAACAGAAATCAGACATGAGCTTGCTTAAGGATATAGAAACAAGACATAGGATATCACAAGAACTTAACCACGAATGTCGAGAACTTAAAAACAGACAAAAGGAAAATGATGTACCAGAAAAATCCGACGACTTAAACCAAATATGGAAAGATTTTATCACTGTATTTCTAAAATCTGAAGACCACCTTAAATACACGAATCAAAGAGGCAAGAAACCATGGATAACTAATGAAATATTAGAAATAATAAATGTGAGACAACAACACAAGAACAAAGACTGGAATAAATATAAAGAAATAAAAAGACTAATTAGAAATAAGGTAGTGGAAGCAAAAACACAGTGGCTTGTAGAAACTTGCAAAGAGATAAAAGACCTACAGAATAAACATGATGATAGACTTTTGCATAAAACAAAGAAATGTGTGGGATCAGAAACGCTAGTCAGTGCACAAGAACAAGTACGGATGATAGAGTCCTGACCACAATAGAAGAAATTAGCGTTGAGTGGCGAACATACATACAAAAACTATTCTCAGACAATAGAACAATAAATATTGATAGATAAACAAACATCGAAAATTACGACTTGCAAATCTTAAAATCAGAAACAAAATACGTCTTAAAAAAATATGTAAACCGGAAAAGCTTCTGGACCTAACTACGTTCATAGTGAAATTATACAACTTTTGAAAGAAAACAATTTAGAACTATGATCAAGACTCTTCAACAGTATATACAAGACTGGTACAATTTCACAAGATTGGTTGACGTCTACGTTTGTGCCTATACCTAAATCAAACTACGCTAAAAAATGTAACTACTTTTGATTAATAAGTCTCATGCCCCATATTCTGAAGCTATTTCAAAAAGTTATCCATAACAGAATTTACAAAAAATGCGAAGAAGATATCGGTTTGGAACAATTTAACTTGAAAAACGGTATGGGAACTCGAGAAGCTTTAAAAAAGGTAAAGAAATAATAAATAAGACTTACTCACAATCAATTTAACTATTCAGACGACCGTTTTCGCTTTCTACAATATGCAAAGCATCTTCAGGTCTCGATACAAAGTTAGATAAATGCTGAAATGATAAAAACCCATATTCGAGTGTTGTCTAATAAAGATAAACAAATTAGATGTTATAAATTACAATAAATATGCCAATATTACATGTCTGTGGTTTTATTCAAATGAATAAAAATAAATAAAAAAATAAAGAGTTTAAACAGACAAGGTAAGACCCACAAATTGTTATAAAATAGTCTATTAGATTGTAATAAATTAATAAATGAGCAAATAAATAAACATTCTTACATGCCGGTACTCTATTAATTGATGGATGGTAGAACATGGTTGAAACTGTTAAGTATTGTTTAATGGAGAACTCTGCTGTTGTAGTTGTTTGACAGTAAACGGGAAGTTCTTGAGGAGATAGATTTGATCCAATTAAGTAGAGATATGTGTGTGATTGTTTGTTAAATGAAAGTGATGTTATATACCATTGTATTATTTGAAAGTTATTTATACTTATTCGAGAGATATATTTATAAAATGTGTGTTATTTATTTATGAAGGTGACAGTTTTATGACAATGAATAAGCTTAGATGTACAAATTGTGTGGGTGTGCAATTCTTTCAACTTGTAATTATCAAATTTCTTTGATAAAGTTCTATTGGCAAAATGGTAGATTATTGCAAAGTCGAGTATATAAAATATTAAAGTTAAAACAATTAAGGACAATTTAAAGGACGAAACAAACATTAAATTTAAAAAGGGGGAAGGACTTTTATGCACTACGTCTCAGTCTTGGGCACAATGAGTTTTTATGTTATCTATCAGATTTTAGTGGTAAATTTGACAGATGTAGGTTAGCATGTGACAGTTCTTCTTCTGTTTCTCAATACTGCAAGTTAAGTTATCTAGTTTTATGAAATATGCTGATATTAATGAATGTCTCTAAATTGTTTTAATTAAGATATCAAAAGTAAATTGATGTGTTTAATATTGGCATACTTTAACAATTTTTAATTATTTAATTTAAATGTAACAATACGAATAATTGAAATACATCCCACATTATAAATAACTCAGTTTAGTCCAAATTACAGAACAAATTACAGTGATTCTTTTGTCACTAAACATGTACATTTTGTAATCAAACGTATAACAAATTTACAAAATTTTATTTAAAAATAATGTTGCTGTGAGTTATCTGCAATGGTGTGTAAAAATATTTTTAGATATTTAATTCAAGTTCTAATATATTAATATGTAACCAAAGTAATAAGTGGATAATTATTCTTGGTAATTAATTTATGGATTCTAGAAATTGACTGAATTACTAAGCCTTCAATAATTAGTTGGTAGTTCTAATATCTGACAGTTATTAGAAACCGGACCGGGAGCGGAAATTGTTATACCAACAGGTAAAAGGTCCTCTATTTAAAGCGGTGTAAAGTAAATTTATTCTTATTTCAATTTTTCATGTCATATGAACAGATATTCCTCACATTGACATGAACAATGGTGAGTTTGTACAATTGTTTTAAGTAACACTTTAAAAATTTTCAAATAATAGCTGTTTATGAAAGTTAATATTTCTATTTGAAAATGTAAATTTGTGTATGATTGTGAATAGTAAAGATGTATTCAATTAATACAGCTAGTCTGAACGATTTTCATGTTATGTTGGAAACCCTCAAACCACGTGTTGAGTTTGAAATCAAATATTTTGTAAGATGAGTATATTTCGGAACCAGATGGAATGTAATAATAATTGGGGGTTAAATAAGTTGAGGTGCCATACCAGTTCAATAGTGATATTTAATGTAGTTTTAGGAAAAATATTGTTTCTGGTAGTATTTTAAAGAAATTCTGTGAACTAGAATTCTATCTCTGATTTTAATTTTAATGTAGAAGATTTAAACAATCTAAGAAGTATATCAAATACATCTGATTATATATGGGATTCTGGAATAAAATATTGTTTGACCATAATATTAAAGTTACTTTTGAAAAGTATGTGATGATAAAGGATAATATATGGAAATCTATGGAAAGGTAGACAAATAAATCTTTTGTTTTATTTATTTGGATTTTTACTTATTTCTTATCTCTCTTTGCTTTCAATTTTGTTTAACATTTGCTTATAAAATATCTAATTTTACACGAGTCTGACCATAAAACAGAATTTTATGCTTTCCTGCTAAATAACTTTCAAAATTGTACCGTCTTTAGTTTGGTAATAAATTATTTAAAAGTTTTGGTCGAATTTTTATAGCAGCAGTAAAAGAAAATACTCGACAGGGGTGCTGTAAAAAAATAGCACTTAACGATGTTTTTAGGAGTTTTACTGAGAGAACAATTTTTTAATGAGTACCAAAATTAATTTTAGAATATTCTAGTTCATCCTATACACTATAACACACTACAAAATATAAAATATTGTAATTTATTTTGATTAAATTCTTTTTAACAAAATGAAATGAAATAAAGAAAGTCAATAAACTTATACATGTTTTTTAGATTATTTATTTATACAAGGCTGGCAAACACAAGAGTCTACTCTAATACATGACAATATTTATTCGATTTTCTCAAAGTACTAAACAGATGGATTTTTATCCCAAAAGAGACATGTTATAACGAAATAGATATTAATTTATCATTTTTCAACCTCCGTCCTTCCGGTACAATAAATATTTAATGCCCAGATGCTTCTAAAGGCCGGTTTTCACGCTACGTTTTTTTGTACGTTTTGTCGTCCAAAACGTACGACAAAATGTACGTTTTGTCCAGTGTATACATACTACGTTTTTCCTTTCGTTTTCTACCTCATTTCTAATTCAGAGTCTTGAATTCTGTGAAGTTTTTTTCGTGATTTTTTTATTATGGAGGAAACATGGTTGTTTTCTTTTATTTTTTCAACGATACTACGACTGAGGAAAGGGGGGATAAAGAGAGAAAAGACAATGGGTCAAGAGAATGACTTCTGAAAAGAAGCCAGTATTCCCATGTCTCGTTACTAAAATAACTAAAAGGCAAACGAGATGACCAGTTTATTGCGCAGTTATTTGCGAATGGACACCTTAACCTATTGTCAATTGCTAGAGTTGGTAACACCATAAATATTGAAACAAGACAACTGCATGAGAAAAGCCATTACATCCCATTAAAAAGAAGCACAGCAACTCTCAGATACCTTGCAACAGGATGCAGCCTCAAGGACTTGGAGTTCACAACCTTAATATCCAAACCAACGTTAAGCCAAATAATTCCTGAAACCTGTAATGCAATCTACTTGGTATTAAAACATAACTACTACCAACTACAGTTAAACTACTATTTGTTTATTAGTTATAAATAGGTAGAGGTTTAAAAAAATGTTTTTCTTTAATTTGAACACCAAGAAGAATAAAATAAAACGTAAGTATTTTTTTTCTTTAAAGTGAGAGCGCCCACCAAAGTGGCGTGGCAGTGGCAAGTAGCAAGTAGCACGCGTCTAGCATAATGTAACCAATCCTAACGAATGATTAGAATGAATGACGTTACTGTCATTTTGGTGTAAACTGAATCATTCGTTTTCATTGGTTACATTATGCTAGACGCGTGCTACTTGCTACTTGCCACTGCCACGCCACGTTGGTGGGCGCTCGCCCTAAAGACTAAAAAAACTTATAGGCGACGTTTTTTTTTTTATTACGGTCACTATAGTCTTAATTTTTCACTTGCCTAAACACGCAAAACTTTTGTACAATTCAATAAATTCCCCGAGAAAATCGTGGGTGCATTGCGGCAAATCTGACATTATTGAGCTATTTTGGTAAAAATGAAGCGAACTGCAGTGGAGCTAGTCGTCAACTGAGTCAAGATCGGACGACTTGTCTGAACATGTATTTTCACGTAACATTTTATCCTATCAGTTCTCGGAAAACTATGCTTCTCCCATCATGCTGTTTACATGCCACGTCTTAATGTATAGGATTTGTCCTATCCAACAAAACGTACAAAAAGATGTTGCGTGAAAACCGGCCTTTAATAGTCCTATAGCTGTTGGATGTGCGTAACTTCAAATACATATTTAATCATATCTTGTAATCTCCCGTTCTTCTGCAATGTAATGCATACATACTGCTGAATTATTTTTTATTCTCCGAGATACAAACTTACTATCACCACAATATAAAAAATTAGCAATATGTCTCTCTCTATCGTCTATCTATTCTCCCAAAAGTATGACGGTACATCCTTTGGTTCGAACTATTAAAAGCTCTTACGATACAGATTTATAGTCGTATTTTAAAAATACCATCCAAATATATCTTCGTGATATACATTCCACCGCTTAAGTTTCCTTCCATGATACGCAAAAACAAAATCTTAATTCGCCGAAGGGCATTTTTATACAGGACTACATTCCTTATTCCCCTTGTATAATCCCACCCAAGGTCCATATTTCCAATGTTAATTATCTGGCGGTTAATATTCATCTAAATAATGAGACACTACTGAAGAGCATGCAGAACTGATTCAGAAAAGGGAGGAAAACTTCTTGTACAATTACATCGTCTTATAAATGAAATATAGCAAAGGGAAGAAATGCCAATAGAACAGCGTCAAAGCCACATAGTAGTCGCTTACAAAAAGGAGATAAATATGTATGGAAGGGCGAAAGAGGAATATCATTAATTCATATAACCTACAAAGTTATGTCGATTATTGTACTGAGAAAATTATTTCCGTACGCAGAAGACATAATCTTCTAGTAAGCCTATGACACAGTTGATCTAAGTAAAATACTTTTTCTTAAAATGTAGTCTCCCTACAGAGGTTGGCAATCATAATGGCTATTTTTATTTTTGAACTTGCTGCTCCAAACAAATTAATCGATCTTCATTGATACCAATCACGTAGATTTTTTAACTGTGAGTTCTGCCGGACAACAGATCTTCTTTCTTGAATCTTTCCCCGTATTATGATTCTCAAAATTTCACATTTTGGTCCCCTCATCACATGGCCTAGGTATTCCAGTTTTCTGGTTTGTATAGTGGTCATTAGTTTTGTTTCTTTACCAACTCTCTTCAGTACTTCTTTATTTGTTATTTTATAAGTCCATGATATTTTTTAATACTCTGCGGTATAGCCAGAGTTCGAAGGTCTCGATTCAATTTAAATTACATTTTTTTATTATCCAAGTCTTAGCTCCATAAAATAATATTGAAAATATATACCAGCGAATGGTACTTAATCTGATCTCCAAATTTAGATTTTTGCACGTTAGGAGTGGCTTCATTCATATAAATGCTTATCTGGCAATCTCTATTTGCCTGTTTATTTTTTCAGTATGATCATTGGTTTCATTGATTAAAGTTCCCAAGTACTGATATTTTTCTACTTGTTCTATCACGTTACCATTAATTGTCAATAGGTGATGTATATTTTGTGGTCTTTTTGTAATAAGCATGTACTTCGTTTTTTAAGCGTTTATAGTAATTCTCATCTCACCAGTCTTCATACTTAAGCTTTCGATAAGATGTTGTAGATCTTCTATACTCGTTGCTATGCTCACAGTGTTGTCTCTCTAGGCCACAGATCTTGAGTCTAAACCTTATACGTAAAATTTATTTAAAATCCTTTATAAAAGGTATATAATAAAATGCCCAAACGGGCTATCACAAATATATTACAAAACGTTTTCGGATTGTTAAATCCATCATCAGTGTAAACGAGGTATACATGCTATGAGCCACCAAAATATATGGGTCAAAACACTTTAAATAATATAAATTTACAGTTGCTTTACATTATTTTTGTGGTTACAAATTATGATGTTTAAGTTACCGTTGGAATTGGTAACATGGCGATGTATGACCCTACATAGGTAAAATGGTCCTGAGACGAAGTGTCTTTGAGGACCTGTTGATAACAACTCAGTTGTTATCAACAGGTCAGAATTCATTCAGAATTCATGTCAGAAGAATTCATTAAGTCAGATACAGTTGGATAGTATGAGAGTAAATTAATTCAATATAGATAGTTCAACACAGGAGTACAGTATATTATATGGAAATTACAAGAATTTTAAATTATAATATCTATATGCAATTTCACAAATACAAGGATAACCGGGGCTGATTAAGAAGATATTTAGTGGTGATTATAACTTTGATTTTGGAAAACTTTAGGCATTCAGTAATAGAAAGGTACCAAATTTTGTTAATATAATTTAATAATTGTGAGAATTTCAAATTTTAGATAGGTTGTTTTAAATTTATATTGTTTATATTAGATATATATGTCTGTTTCATAATAGTTTATAATAAAGATATAAAAAATTACTTACAAAAAACCCTATACTAATATATATTATTTTATTTTAAACACTCATTACTCATACACAAACAAAAACATCATAACAATATATATATATTATATATATATATATATATATTAATATATATATATATATATATATATATATATATATATATATATATAATAAAAAATTTTTGTTTTTAGGACGTAAGATTTTAATACGCAGTTTTTAATGTAATATGATATTTTTACGTTAGCCGCCACAGAGATGATCTGTTACTAAGAAACTGCTTCAAGAAAGTCAGGATTTTTCATGAAAGAGCCATTTCTTCCAACATTTTAAAAAACGTTGGTCCCCAATTAGTACTTAGTACTTTATGTACCAATTCACAGAGTTTTGTTTTAGCTTCTATACTTTTACTAAACTGATATTTAATGTTCTTATTGTGTGTCCTTGTTAAAGAATTTTTTAAATAACTCTACTTTTTTTCTAGCTAACCCGATCCAATAGTATTTAAAAAGTTTGTTTAATAATTTAATATTTTATTTTTTAGCCGATTTTGCAACAGTATTTAAAAGAGGTCTTATGTATAAAGGAATCTACTGGCCCAGTTTGACCAATAGCTTTCACTGTAAACATCTAGAATTGGCGTACTTAAGATATTCGCATAGACAAAGGCAGAAAGCACTTATCATTGTTAATATTGTTGATCTTCTTCTTAAGGTAAGTACAGTAAGTACAAAACAAGTTTTTTTTTGTTCTTAGATATTATTATTTAAGTACAAACGTTAAAAAAGTAGTTGCTATAAACAAACTTTTAAAAAAAAGCAATAAATCAAAGGTGAATAAAGGGATGCAATGATAAAGTTATTCATTGCATTATTAATCATTATTAATCATTATCATCCCAGATTTAGCCATACGGCTCACACTCCCTCTAAGCGGAAAATTCACTCATCCCAGATACCTACGGTATCAAAAGGATTGAGCTCTGGTGGGACTCTTTCCGTGTTATCGAGCCCTAGGTGACTTGGTATGTCGGAGTATCTCCCAGAAATTTTCGTACACATCTGGAGGTCGCGAGGAGTACAGGCCTTATAAAGATGTTCATTTAGACCCAGCTGTTTTATGTTCGCTATGAGGTTTTTTATCATTAATATTTATCATTATTATTATTAATCATTAAATCATTAAATTTATTTCTGAAAAATAAATTTAAATATTTTAAATACTGCCATTGCACTATTTCAGTTCCTAATGAGATTAGTATGTGTATGTATGTATCTACATACATGGCTCCTAAAGGCCATGTAGATATATGGCTTGTTCTTGTTGCTCACAGTAAGACCTACTCCATTAATCTCAGAGATTTCAATGATGTTAAATCATCTTTCTCTATTGGTTTTCGTGTGCTGTCTTCTTTCTTTTTATTTGGTAATGACTGAATGATAATAAAAATATGTTTAATTTTAATTAAACATGCAATATAATAATTAAATATGCAATTAAATGTAAGAGTAAACAATAAGAATATCCAAAAGGTCCCCAAGTTCAGGTATCTCGGTAGTTGGATAACTGAAGATCAAGATCCAGGCATAGAGATACGTAGCAGGATTGAGCAAGCTAGAACAGCATTTACTAATATTATAACCTTGCTAAGCAATAGCAGCCTTAACTTAACGCTTCGATTTCACTTTGTAAAATGTTACATTTACTCCATACTGCTATATGGTGTAGAAACTGGGACCATAAAGGCCAATGTGATGAACCGATTGGAGGCCTTTGAAATGTGGGTATTTAGAAAACTACTTTACATTCCCTAGACAGATCACACAACTAAATGTCGAAGTAATAAATTGAATGGGCAAAGAGCGAGAAATGCTGCCAATAATAAAAAAAAAGAAAATCTGCTTATCTGGGTCATATTTTTTGAAATTCGAAGTTCCATGTTAGTTACCGCAGTTCTTAAAGCTTATTATGGAAGAGAAGGTAGAAGGAAAACGGGGCATCGGAAGAAGAAAATACTCATAAAACATAAGGGATTTGACAAACCTCGATGCCCATGCACTCTTTAGAGCCACACAAGATCGAGAGGAGTATGCCCGAATTGTCGCCAACATCTACTAATAGGATAGGGCACCATAAGAAGAAGAAATATGTTTAAATAGTAAATGGTCTAAGAACAACAGATAACTAGAAATCGACAGAATTGCTGCAGAGATCAGAAACACGAAAGTAATATCCAAATAAATCAAATCTAAACAACCCTTATAAAAGTCTAAAATGAAGGTCGTATATTTAACGAACGATGAGTTAAAAGTATCTGCTCATTACACGAAAGAGCATAAACAAAGAAGAAACACGAAAGTAATATCCATATAAATCAAATCTGCAGAACCCTTATAAAAGTCTAAAATGAAGGTCGTATATTTAAAGAACGATGAGTTAAAATTATCTGCTCACTACACGAAAGAGCAGATTTATTTATTTTAGGTTTTAAAAATAATAATTAAATAAAATATGGATTTTCTTATGTTATACAGTCGTATTATGAACATGTTATACAGTCATCTAACGAATTTAATATTGATATTTAGCACCTCTTTGTGTGTGACATTTTATTAAGAATGTAAAAGGGAAAAGAGTTGTTAACCACATTAAAAACAGGCAGAATCGAATACATCGGTTACATCATGAGAAACAGCGTACGGTATAAGTTGCTGAGTTACTTAAAATCTTTTAAGACCGGCAGTTTGCAAAATACAGATTGTCATAATGGTCGCCAACTTCCGAAACGGATATGCACTACAAGAAGAAGAAGACCACTTTTGTTCAGAATACATTAGCATGTGATAGCTCTCATATATATGCAAATTATGCGATATGCATTAATTGAATTAACATACAATAATCAGGAAATGGCTTGCAAGGTGCACATAAAAGACAATTTTCCACCTTAAAATACCTCTACAGTTTAGACAGGTAGATGTTCTAGCAAGCTTTCTTATTAATATAGCATTGAGTAAGCCTACTTCTATTTAACAAATAGTCGAAATTTGAAGATTTCCTACTTTTCGAAACCAAAATTCAGATAGTTGCCCAACTCTGTGCCCTCAACCCCTCAACAATTTTCAAAGCAAACCAGAGGATAAATGGACTAATATGAGGAATCTCAATTTGTAGTTCACAACATATTAATTCATCTAGCTTTCGATACTAACTAGCATAGATAGAACACGGACATTGATGAGGGCTCTAGCTCAATAAACTACAGCTTTGAGCAACTGCTGCTGCTTTGTAAAACAACTTATATTTCTGAGCTTTCTTATTAGTTATAATAATTTTAAACCGAGACAGTGTGATATTAAGAAAAAAAAAGAAAAGGGTACTACTAGTGAAAGTTGAAGTTTAAAAAAAATGGTATGTTTAACGCCATAGTAGTCACTTCTGGAGTGACGAAAATACTCAGCTCACGTGGGATAGTAAATTTTAAGCATTATTTTCGTTCAATGTTTTTTGTTGTGTGAAAATTAATAAGATGGTTGCTCTCATTATTTGTAACGAAAATTTAAACGGAGAGCGTTACTTCAATATTTTACGTCAAGTAATTGTACTAGCACTGCACACTTTATATAAGAATAAGGCTAACAAGGCCTGTTTTCGACAAGATGGAGCACCGGCTCGCAACATTAGAGAAATCGGCAAATTGACTGATGAAATATTTAGCGATAGACGGATAGCTAATAAAGATCTATTTCTCTGGTCACCAAGATCCCGTTGTTATCGTTAGATTAACAATATTTCGAGATATTTTAAAATAAGGTGGTTTCTGAAACTGCCTGAACAGCTCCTGAGGAGGCTATAGTGAAGTCCTTCAAGTTCCGAACGAAATAGATAAACAATCAATATCAAGAGCTACTAATGAAAATCTGATTAAAAGAGTTTATGCAGGAGTGGATGTTGATGGGTAACATTTTGAACATTTATTACATTATTAAGCTAGTGCCTGTTTTCTTTAAAAGCATCTTTTTAATTGCTCAATGTTTAACTTACAATATGAAAGTTGTAAATTAACACAACATACTCTACGAATTTTTTTTTGTGACAAACATGTATAAAGTTAATTTATTTAAAAACTGCAAGAGGTATAAGGAATACTAATACAGATCGATAGCGAAAAACATACTTTTCTAAAACAAAAAGAATTAGGCAAAAATTTAGGATCCCTGTTTTATTCCAAATTATATACAGGGTGTCCCATAAAAAAAACGAAGTTATAAACCCCTTCATTCCAATGTTCATGATTCAGTTACCTTTAGTTCTCGAGATATTACTAATTGGCCGTTTATCTGCCGCACCTTGTATCGTAAATTTTGTCTTCTATCGGTTTATTCTAGTCTGGTACCAAAACCTTCCCTGAATAGATATTGAATGTGAAGCTCAGTATATATTTTGTAATTTATTTAATATTTTAATTTAACGGATATAAAATCTTCTATTACCAGAAATAACTGAAGATGAAATCGAAAAATCCATAAACGACATGAAAAGAAATAAAGCGGCCGGTGAGGACAAAATACTGGCGGAACTGCTAAAAGAAGGAGGAGACACGATAAAAAAAAATGCTAAAAATACTGTTCAACAAATGTCTGTTTGAAGGTAAAATACCCAAACAATGGAGAAATGCTAACACAATCTTAATACATAAGAAGGGAGACCGAACAGACCTAAACAACTACCGTCCTATTTCCCTTTTGTCACAACTATATAAAACCTTCACAAGAATAATAAACAACCGACTAACCTATAAACTTGATAACTACCAACCAGTGGAACAGGCCGGATTCAGAAAAGGATACAGCACAATCGACCATCTACATACGCTTAAAATCTTAATTGAGAAAACCAATGAATACAACCTTCCGCTGTACTTAGCATTCGTAGATTATGAAAAGGCTTTCGACAGCATTAAACACTGGGCGGTTGAAGAAGCTCTGGTCAATAGTAGAATAGATTCAAGACACCGACAATTGATACATGATATTTACCAAAACGCAACCATGACCGTAATTCTGGACGACAAATTAATAACGGATAATATAAAAGTTAAACGAGGAGTCCGACAAGGCGATATAACTTCACCTAAACTGTTTACCTTGACCCTCGAAGACATAATAAAATCAACAGATTGGGAAAACAGAGGAATATGTATTAACGGAAAATACCTAAATCACCTTAGATATGCGGATGATATACTCCTGATCTCCTCGGAACGACAAGAACTGGAATTAATGCTGAATGAACTTTATGAAAAATCACTGCAAAAAGGCCTAAAAATTAACCTCAACAAAACAAAAGTAATGACAAACACGGAAGACCAAGAGGCAATAAAAATAAAAACAGAAAAAATAGAACAGGTAAATGAGTATATCTATCTAGGACAAGCAATCAGAGCTAATAGAGAAAATCAAACAGCCGAAATATCGAGACGAGTAAGAATGGGATGGGCAGCGTTCGGCAAACTTTCTTACGTTCTAAAAAATCAAACAATCCCTCTATACTTACGAAGTAAGGTATATAACTCCTGTATCATACCGGTGCTCACCTACGGAGCACAGACATGGACATTTACACAGGCCAATTTGGATAGGATAAGGAAGGCACAAAGAGCGATGGAGAGACAAATGTTGGGTGTATCACTTAGAGATAGAAAACGTAACCAGTGGATCAGAACCAGAACAAAGACAGTAGACGCGATAGAACAAGCAGCAAAACTAAAATGGAAATGGGCTGGACACAATGAACGTCTCCAAGACGGACGATGGAACAATGCCATCGGAAAAGTGGCGTCCATATAATGCAAAGAGATCAAGAGGCAGACCACAGATGAGGTAGAAAGATGACTTCAGGAAACAAGGAGGTCCCACATAGCAGAGAACAGCTCAAGATAGGGAAAGATGGAGAGAACTGGGGGAGACCTATATCCAACAATCGAAGGATAGAGAATAGGTTCAAAAAAAAATCTTCTATATTTCTTCAATAATACTTGTGTTATTTTTAAACATTTATATCAGGTAATGAAATTTAAACAAATTTTTATTTTGACTGGATTAATATTTTCTTTGACAAAACTAACTAACATTACTGTTTTGTAGATATGCCTTATTTTGGTTTGGACTCTATATAACAGAAAACAACCCATTGATATTGGATCGAATGCCGATACAATAATCTGGTCAGTGTGTTGTATGTCTATTAACATAGCTGTATGTGTCTTGGGCTGGTGGCGATGTTTTGCTAACAATTACCTACACTGGGCGGCTGTGTGCACTTGGCTTCTTCTAACTTTACAAAGTAAGCTTTTAAATTTTTCTTTAATGCACATTAAACCATACTCACCAAATTAAATGTTTATTTTTGTGTACATATAATTATTTAGAATTACCTGTAGATAGGTATATTCACGATACTTCAAACTTTAATTACTTGAAAACTGTTTTCGACCGGAAAGTAAAAAATTAATTAACTTTCACGTTTACAATTATTTTTTAAATATATATATATATATAATATATATATATATATATATATACACACAATAGCACTAAAGGCCTTAGAGGCCCATGGCTTAAAAAATTTTGTTCTTTCTTCATTTTCGCTTTCCTTTATTTACTGAGATCTTCTCTGGCTCGATATGTGACTTTTCTCCAATCCTTCTTGTTATTCTTTTTTCTTTTCTGGCCGTCTAGTCCAATTTCTTTCATATCTTTTTCTACCTCCTGATTACATCTATTTTTTGGTCTTCCTTTTCTCTTTTTTGAAGTTATATTGTAGTTTAGTACCTTTTTTGGAGTCCTCGTGTTTGGCATCCTTTCTAGGTGACCTCGCCATCTTAGTCTCTGTGCCTTTATGACTTCTATTATGTTAGGTTGATTATATAATCTCTTTAACTCATCATTTGATCTTCTTATCCATAAACCGTCCCTTATTATTCCTCCATATATCTTCCTCAAGATTTTCCGTTCCCATATCTCCAGTAGATTTTGTTCATTTTTTGTCATTGTCCACGTCTCACTGCAGTATGTTGCTATTGGTTGTATAGTTGTTTTGTATAACTGTATTTTTGCCTTTCTTGATAAAAACTTGCTTTTCAACATTCCACTAAGAGCATGTACACTTCTATTGCCTGCCATTATTCTAGCTTGTATTTCTTCTTTAATGTTAGGTTTACGTGATATTATTGTACCTAGGTATGTAAATCTTTCCACCATTTCGAATTCGTATGATACTCTTTCTTCTACTTCTACTTTAAACTTTTATCCATCCCTAAACTGATCATCTGTCCACTGCATACATTTTATTTTAGATTCATTTATGTAAAGTCCCATTTTCTTTGCTGCTTTTACTATTCTCTGTACTATCTCCTGTAGCTCTTTTTTTTCTTGACAGCCACACTATATCATCCGCAAATGCCAAAACTTGGTGTCTTTTATGATATAGGAGTACTTCTCTATTAATTCTCGCTTCTCGCATTATTTTTTCTAGGCATAAATTGAAGAGTAATGATGACAAAGGATCCTTCGCCTTAATCCTTCGTTTACTATAAATTTGTCCGATGCATGATTGTTGACTTTGACTCTGTTTTCTGTATTCTCTAAAGTAAGATGTATCATGTTACGCAACTTTCTGCTAACTCCCAGTTCCTCAAGGGTCTCTTTTAATTCCTTCCTTTTTATTCTGTCGTATGCTTGCTGAAAGTCGATGAATAGCGCTATCGTTGGTAAGTTGTCTTCATAGCTTTCTGCTTGTAACTCTCTTATTATGAATACTTGGTCCGTTGTGCTTCTCCCTCGTCTAAATCCACACTGGTATTCGCCTATTATATTTTCAGCTTCTTTTTCCAGCTTATCTTTTATCGATTTTGATAGGATTTTATATATGGTATTTAGTAACGCCACTCCTCTGTAATTACTGCATTCTGTTTTGTCTCCTTTTTTGTGTAATGGACAAATAATAGCTTCCTTCCAATCTTCTGGTATTCGTTCTTTTATCCGTATCTCTTTTATGATCTTGCATATCCAATTATTTAGCAGTTTTCCACCATATTTCATCATCTCTGCTGTTATGTTATCACTTCCAGGGGATTTGTTGTTTTTCAGATTTTTTATGATTTCCTCGATTTGTTTTTTGCTGGGTGAATTATCTTCTATATTTTATTTTATTTTAAATATATGCAAGGGGAAATTATTCGTAGGAAATACCTTAGCGTTTTCCTTTAAAAACAAAATTGTAGATTTCTGAAACCGATGAAGAAAGTCATAAAATAATATTGTGATTATGTTCTATATAACCTTTTCTCGTCGACTACATAGGCCTATATAAGTTATAACTATTGGAACATAAACTGGTTTTAAATTAGCCGTACCTAACAAGTCAAAGTATAGGAAGTTTATTTCTAATTACAAACAATCGCCTGCTTACTACTGTGAACAATCTGTGAACTAGAGAGCTGGATAAAGCTGTGGCGAATCCAAGTCAATAATTTAAATCACCAAAACGTCTCAATAAAAAAGGTTGCTTAAAGAAGGTGGTAGGCTACAAGTTTCTATAAACAACAACACACTATTAGTTAATACCGTCGTTAGATACCTGAGAGTTCATTTGGATAGCATACTTAACGGGAATACCCACATCTGGACAAAACGTCTTCAACTACAATCTACAGGAAAATGTATTTGTGCATGAGTCAAAAATCAAATATTAGCCTGGAGAATACACTTTTAGAATACACTTTTAATTTATAAGTGTATTTTACAACCGATATGGTTATATTATAATAAGTAAGCATGTCCAAATTATCAAAGGTATATCAGATCGTGTCGCCTATGTCATACTTAAAATAAGAAGAACATCAATTAAAATTATCCAGGTATATGCCCTCATGACAGCTTATGATGAAGAAAATATCGAACTATTTTAAGAAGGTATATCAAAGGCTATGGAAGAACATAAAAATCGTCTTACACTAGTAATTGGAGATTTCAATGCCAAACTGGGTAGAAAACTAAACAAAGAAGAAACTAAAATAGGTGATTTCGGGTATGGTCAGTGAAATGATAGAGGTGATACTTTGATGAACTACCTAGAAGAAAAGCATCTATACGCAATGAACTCCTTTTACAAAAAGAAGCCCCAACGAAAGTGGACATGGATCAGCCCTAATGGATCCACAAAAAATGAGATCGACTTCATACTGTCCACGGAACGATATATCATTAAAGATGTAACAGTTCTTAACAGATTCACAACAGGTAGCGATCACAAGATGGTCAGAGCAAAAATAAGTATTGACGGTAACTATGAGATGAAAAGAAAAATAAGTAGAAACTGCGGTCTAGTAGATAGAAACAAACTAGGACAATATAATACAAAGGCAATATAATACAAATACAAAGACCTATTAAAAGAACAACTTACCCAAAAATTAGACAGTGATGATAAAGATATAGACGAAATAGACAACATACTTACAGCAACAATGATTACATCAGGAAAAGAAATAGCAAAAACGATCTAAAAAAGAACAACTATATATCAACAGAAACAAAGAAGCTTATGAATAAAAGAAGGAAGCTGAAGGAAGGAGGCAAAAGTAAATCTATAGAATATGTAGAAATCAATAAAACAATAAGCAAAATGATAAAAGAAAATAAGAGAAAAGAACAAAAAATAAAAAAAGAAGAAGTAATACAGAACAACAAAAATTTGAAATGCTTAAGGCCGAAATTAGGTAAGTTTAAAACATAATAAAAGGCGTAAATGGAGTAGAAACAAACGTTAAAGATTACATCATTAATATAATCCGCCATTTCTACTCATAAATATATAAAACAAAAAAAAACACCAGAAGAAATTTAAAACCAACTTAAAGTTAAAATAAAAAATGTCAACTCAGAGCTACAGCCAGAAATAAGCAAAACAGAAATACAGAAGGCATTGAAATAAATTAAAAACAACAAATCGACTGGAAAAGATGGAATAACTGCAGAGATGCTGAAATATGGTGGAAAAGTGGTAAATAATACTCTACATCACCTTTTTAACAAGATATTAAAAGAAAAAATAATCCCAAACAACTGGAAGAAATCAGTAACCATTATCCTACACAAGAAAGGAGATAAAGCAGATATAAAAAACTACCGTCCTATAACACTCCTCAATGTAATGTATAAACTCCTAACAAAAATGTTAACCAATAGGTTGACGACAAAATTCGATGGATACCTGTCGAAAGAACAAGCTGGTTTTAGAAAGGGATTCAGCACAAGTGACCATTGACTAAGTATGAAAATATAGAACGAGCAAATGAATACCACATTCCTCTATATATGGCGTTCATAGATTTCAAAAAGGCTTTCGACATAGTCGAACATTGGGAAGTAAAAAGTTCTTTGAATAACAGCAGCATTGACCACAGATATGTGGAACTAATAGCCAATATATAGAAGGAAGCCAGAACAACAATTAAAGTATATAAAGGAACAAAATAAATACAAATAAATAAAGGCGTGAGACAGGGTGATACCATATCACCAAAACTTTTCAATCAAGCTCTTAAAGATACTTTTAAAAGATTAGAATGGGGCGAAAAAGGTATAAAAATTTGTGGGCAACTCATGTACCATCTAAAGTACGCTGATGATATCGTATTGATAACTGATAAAAAAGAAGAATTATTTGAAAGGATGAAAGAACTGGACGTAGAAGCTAGAAATATAGGCCTTAATATGAATTATATCAAGAACAAAACCATAACAAATACAGATAAAGACATCACAATGAGAATCAGACAAGATGAAATAGAATGAGTTCAGGATTTATATATCTTGGTCAAACTATAAAACTTAACAAAGGAAACCAAATAGCTAAAAACAGCTATAAAGAGATGAGTAAGACAGGCATGGGCGGCATTTAACAAAATAAGCTACATTCTTAAAAACAAAAGATATCCACAGCATCTTAAGACCAAAGTATACAATCAATGCGTACTCCCTGTTCTTACTTATGGTTCCTAAACGTGAACATTTACAAAAGCAAACATGCACAAAATCATAAAAACTCAAAGAGCAATGGAAAGACAAATGTTGCACATAAGACTAATGGATAAAAAGAGAAACAAGTGGATAGAGAGAAAACAAAAGTGAGGGATGTTAGACAAGAAGTTGCAAAATTGAAATGGAGAATTTGCTGGACACAATATAAGACAAAAAGAAGACCGATGGAACAAAATTCTTATAAGTTGGAGAGCGTGGGAATATAAACGAAGCAGAGGAAGGCCCAAATGAGATTGGCGGATGATATTAAGAAGCACGTGGGCTCTAGGTGGATGACTGTAGCGACAGACAGAGACATTGGCTTGGACGGCAGAGATGTTCGAATAATTGCAAATTTATATTGGAATCAAACAACATCAGTTTTAGTAGATGGTGTGGAATCACAAGCTCTCAATATTAAAAGAGGAGTACGGCAGGGATGCCTCTTGTCACCCCTGCTTTTTAACGTTTACTCCGAAAGAATTTTCAGAAAAGCACTTTCTGAAAAACAAGAAGGAATACTTGTGAACGGCGAAGTCATCAATAATTTGCGATATGCAGACGATACAGTACTCCTAGCTTCTAGTCAAGAAGATCTGCAAACACTACTTGATAGTGTCGTTGAGAGTTGTAGGGAGGCAGGTCTGGATCTTAACATAAGGAAAACCAAAATACTCGTAATAAGTAAACAACAGAATATAAAACCGTCTATATATGTAAATAATATCAAACTTGAGCAAGTTGATAAAATCGTCTACCTTGGACAGCAATTAAATTGTAATGCAGAAAATCACGGCGAAATTAGATCCAGAATAGAGCAGGCTAGAGCTGCTTTTAGAAGGATGTCCAAGGTGTTATGTAATAGAGACCTAAAATTGGCATTAAGGATCCGCCTACTTCGCTGCTACGTGTTCTCTGTCTTACTTTATGCTGTCGAGTCCTGGACTGTGAATAAAATCGATCTAAATCGCCTTGAGGCTTTCGAAATGTGGTGCTATAGAAGAATTTTAAAAGTTTCCTGGGTGGAGAAGATTCGTAACTCCACAATACTAGAACGTCTCAGCAAGACTACTGAGATCATAAAAAGCATCAAGCAGAGAAAGCTGGAATATTTCGGACATGTAATGAGAGGTCCCAAATATAGATTGCTACAAAACATCATGCAAGGAAAAATAGCAGGCAAACGCAGTCCAGGACGAAGAAGAACCTCGTGGTTGAAGAACTTGCGAGACTGGTATGGTGTAGATACAAGCATGCTATTTAGGGTGGCAGTGAATAAAATTAAAATAGCTATGATGGTAACCAACGTTCTGAAAGGACATGGTACATGAAGAAGAAGAGAAGACAGACAGAGAACAATGAAAACGAATTGGGGAGGCCTATGACCAAAGATGGACCGAAGAAGGCTAATTAGATAGATAGATGGTTATATTCAGCACAAATCTGGGATACCTGCTACAAGTAATATCAACATTAAACAAACTTCGACAATTAAAATCGATCTGAAATGCCCCTTGGTATATTACAAACCACAGATTACACCCCGATCTACAATAACATAACCAATAGTTAGCCTAGCAATATCTGCTGTAAACTGTGCATACAAGACCAGGCTATCTTGCCATTCAATTCCGATGCCACGGATCTGCTCAACATTTCACATAAAAGAAGATTAAAAGCTCCACACACTTTGAACCTCTAGTAAATCTAAAGAGTATAGTGTTTTGGTACAGGGAAATAATCTGGTGTTTTTTTAAAACTTTTCTTGATTTTTTTTAGACTTTATACTTTAATCTGTATTAAACTTTATCTATTTTGTTTAAATTAATGGTTATCTTATAGATCTTTATACCATTATATTAATTACCTATCCATAAATTCCATGGCCTACCTACCTAAATTTCCTAGAATTTCATCAGGAGGTAACTCGCGTAAACCCCTTTATATGTAGAGGCATATATTGTCGGTATATTGCGAAAACCAGATAAATGTCGAAATAATGAATTTGAGAAAAAACGTTTTTAAAGTTCAGTTTTTTATTGTGAATTAAGCAGTCAGATTCTTTTGTTATTAGGTATTCTAGCGAAAGATGCATATATCTGAAAAAATATTCTATTATTAGTTTGAAAAAGAGACACCTATCTGACCAATCCTAAATTTAAGTTTGAAATGCAATCACTTACCCCGTTTTACCTGTAAATCTAAATAAATCAGTTACTCTTTAAATAATATATTTAACACAAATATAATAAACCAAGTATAATATTTTCCAGTTTTGTGATCGAGATATAAGGCTTTAACTAAAATCTAGAAAAAACAAATTTATTTCGGATAATATAATATCAACACTGTTGCATATATTGTTGCATAACAATACACACAAAACTAAGGCTGGTAAGGGCGCTCATTTTTCCCATAGCCATATATGCATCCGAAACGTGGACCTTAAAGACAGCGGATAAATATAAACTGGACGCTTTTGAAATGTCGGTATACCGCCGCATGTTGAGAATATGCTGGATTGATCATCGCACTAACGTATTGATATTAGAACAACTTAAAGTAAAGGATAGATTGCTTAAACAAATACAACAGAAATATTTGCAGTATTTTGGACACATTGCTAGAAGAACAGGCACAATGAAAAAACTGATAGTCGAGGGTAGAGTTGAAGGAAAGAAATCCAGGGGAACATCTCCAAGCCGTTGGGTAGATTAAACAAAAATATTGATTAACCAAGGGTTACATGAAGCAGAACAACTAGCCCAGAACAGAGAAGGATGGAGGGAAATCGTAAAAAAACTGTGAAGGCCTGAAGGTGTCACCACATCCCAAAAGGGATAAGGAATACTGGGGAGGAGGAATATAATATCAACATTATATATACTAAGTGACATAGAAATCAGAACCCCAGTTTAAATTATTAAAATTTAAAAATGATTGCATTGCTTTAAATCCCTTTTACCTTTAATAATGTGTGGATGCACCCCAATGTGTTACGCATTCTCCAACGCGCCTAGGCATCCTTCTGATCAGGTGGTCAATGTCCACCCTAGTATCTCATTCCAGGCAACCACCAACTCCTCTCGAATTACGTGTTGAGTCTGAGAAGGACATGCTTCTCAGACTCTACACGTAATTAAGGACACACGTGCTTAATTGGGGATAAGTCGGGAGATCTTGGTGGCCATGCTGACAATGTAACATCATTATGTTGAAAGAAGTCTATTGTGACTCCTGCAACATGTGGTCGGGTATTATCTTGTTGGAAAGTTGTATTTGCCAGGGTGTCAAGATAGGGTAAAGGGTGGGGGCCTAGAACTTCTTGGATATAAGGCTGCGCATTCATGTTACCTCTGATGAAGATTAAAGGTAACCTGGAACCATAAGCTATAGCACTTCAAACCATAACTCCAACAGTGTGATGGACATATCTTTCAACAAAAAAACTGTGGATTCGTCCTTTCACCACGTCGCGTTATAACCCTCGCTCTAACATCGTGCATGCCTAAATAATATCGAGACTTGTCACTAAAGACAATACTGTTCCATTCCTGATTCCAGAGTTACCGTTCTCTGCAGCACTGAAGGCGATTGTGGCGGTGTTCTGGAGGTAAAATGAGGGCCCAGTGTAGTCGGTATGAAAACAGGCCAAAACTTCTCATTCGTCGGTAAGCACTTCGCATGCCAATAGGTCTTCCTTGTTCTGCAAACCATTCATTTGCAATGGAGCTGGTACTTGAGAAACGGTCTCTTAAGGCTAATAATCTTGGGCGACAATCTTAACGGTCTGTTGTTCTACGGTGGCGTCCAGTGCCCCTTGCTCTTTGCGTACGGCCTTCTCGAAGTTATGCCTGACAACACCCAATCACGGTGTCTACACTTATTTGCACTTTAACTGCAATTTCCCGAAAAGAAAGTCCAGCTTCCGAAGTCCCATTATACGGCCCCTATCAAACTCACTAAGTTGACGAAATCGTACAGGTCTACGTATTCTAGGCATCGTAACCAATCGTAAAGAATGTTAAGAACCACAATCCGCCAAATTTGGATCTTTACTGCAAATGAAATACTCATTTTTAGATTGTTAATGAATGTAAAAACAAAAAGTATAAAACCGGAATCTCCAACTGATAAGGCTAAAAACTTTATCCCTTGTTTTTTTCAGTAAGATAAATAAATTACACCAAATTGTATGTCATTAAATTCATTATTCTGTGTCACTACGTATATTATAATAATAATATGAAGCTTCCTCGTCCGATTCGTCACTGAAGGCAGGCTCTGGCAAAATGTCTGTTACATCATTTCCCGTTTTCAAATTAAAATACCACCGCAATATTACTCTGGTATCACTCACATAGCTGTACCAAATCTCTCTTTTTTGTTATGCCAATTGGCAAATGATTGCCTGTATTAGTTGATAACTTGATGTGCTTTTTTCTTTTTGACTGCCGTGTAGTATCAGTAAGGAAATAATTAGCTTGTTGACATGTCATAATTAAAATAGATTTTGTTTGTATCTTTTGTCCAGTTTTTAATTGAAGTGTGTATGTGTAACAAATTTTTAAAATCATAAAAGTTGTAGTAATTAAATTCTTTAGATTTGTATGGTTCTATAAACACTTTTTTATCATCAATCTTGATATTTTTCGTTCCACTTGCATTTTGAAAAACAGACAAGTAATCTGGCGTTCCATAGATAGACCTGCGTTTTTTAGCGATTTCAATACTACCACGCATAAAGTCAACTTTCATATAGGAATGTCCAAAGTTTAAAAATTTGTGTTTAATAATATTTAAATGGTCTATGTTTTGAATAGTGCCTAATAGTAAGGGTGCAATATGCTGATTACGATTTTGGTCTCCGCAGAAATCAGAAAATAATTCTATTTCACTTACAAATTCTGGAACACATTTTGATAAGTAGTGGAGTATAATGCTTCCTATTTCAGAGCTTCCACGCCTACTATTAATTTGTGACCAGACAAAATAGTAAGATGCATTTGGTAATGCGACTTCATACACACACAAATTGTAGATGCATAATTTTCAAGAATAATATAGTTGTCCAGTCAATCCACTTGGAATCTGCAGTAAGGCCCGTAGATCGAAAATAATTGAAACAAAATCCCGTTGTTCATTAGATCTTTTCTTATAATTTTGTTTTTCAAGATTACTTCTTTTCTTTTCTGATCTTCTCTGTAACTGTCTTCTAAATCCGATTTGTCAGTTGGATTAGCCCTATCATATTTATTACAAACTAAACACTGATTTTTTTTTAGAAACAAAAAAACTTAAATTATAGTCGCTAGAAAATATTCTTCGATATGTAATTTCGCTAACACCTTCCAGTTTCTTCTGCTTACAGTCATTTATAAGTTGGTACATTTTTCTTATACTTAAATTTTTGTTTACATATCTACGCTTTAAACTTTGGCGAATATAATGTAGGCCAATGGTTGAAAAAGACTCAATATAAGCCTTCACGATTTTTCAGGTTTCACTGCTTGTTTTATTTGGCGGTGTATGCTTGCCTCTTTTATCCGTATCTGTATAACAGATACGGATATCAGTTTTTCTTAGAACATCTTGTATTAACGAAGCTGATATACAAAGTGTCTTACAAAAAAATTTCTCACATACCTGTATTTCTTGACCATTTAAAGAAAAGTAACACTTTTTAAAACATGCACGTGTTTTTTTTAAACTTCGACGAACTGCAACGACTCTCTTTGGTGGCTTCGTTTTAATACGTGCAATAAGAAAATTTTTTTGGCCTATATATTCTAACTTCCAATAATCACGACATAGTCACTCTAAACGATTAACTGGTATTGGCAATTTTGCTGATCTATTCCTTTTTTTCTCTCATAGGGCAAACCCATAGCACGCCTCCTTTTTGCGATATTTATTACCCAATCTTTGGAGTTAGCTTTTCTCCAACGTTTAAGTGGACGCACGTCTTTCCATACTTTGTCAAGAAGTGGATTTAATATCCAACTAGCTATTTCAGTTGACACTAAATTGTTCGTGGATGCACCTATTTCAGTATTTTCTTTATCATCATTTGGGCTATCAATGTCGCTGTTTGTAATTCATATGAGTTTCCTAGAGAGAGCGATCGCTCTTTACTTGACTGATATGTGGGGTATACTATCTGAAAAGTCACTTTTAAAAATGGATTCCATCGTTGAGACTATATTGTTCTGAGAATCATCAAGAATTGAACTGCTGTCTTTCGTTTCAAAGGAATCTGAAAAACACGAGATATTGCACAACAAGTAACTAATTAATACTTATTAACAAAGTATTTCAAAACTTTCTTTCTAGTCACAAATATAGAAGACAAGCAATTTTATTTAATAATCTGCTGAATTTTAGTACAATCTTTTAACTTTTTTATTTATCATAGATATAAAAAATCTATAACATAGATTTTTATGTATTGACAGAATGATTATGTATTGTTAAGATTATGTATTTATATATACAAAACTATCTTTACGAGAAATTTAACATTATCTAGATTTGGAGTTGCATTACTCTACAACATTACATGTGACAGTGCAATATGGCGATTTTTTCATAAACTAAACGATCAATCAACAAAAGATGGTTATGTTGATTTATTTGATAATGTGGTCGAACGAAATTGATTTTTAAATATTATAGTAAACACTGCTGGATGGGTCTTTACCTATTTGGCTATGTCGTTCCATTCAAATCTCTCTTCGGTCCTTCTCCTTTATTGTCTTATATTTATGGTTTTCAAGTCGTCTTTCACGTCATCCAACCATATCATCCTGGTCCTTCCGTTTTTCCGGCTTCCACTGTAACATATTCTTTGTCATTTTTGTGTCTTCTTGTCGCTGAACATGCCTTAGCCATGACAGTCTTTGACTTTTTACAAATCTTACAATGTAAGATTTCATCTTTCATTCAGGTCATTAACCTGGTCGTTTCACCTGATTCCATGTGCCATCTTCCTCTTGCACCGGGCCATATACTTTTTTCAGTATCTTTTTCTTAAATGTCCTGAGTTGGACTTCCTCTTTTTTCGACATTGCCCAGGTTTCACAACCATAGGTTACTACGGATTTAATTAAAGTTCTGTAGATAGTCATTTTGGTTCTTTTGTCTATTAATTTCGATGTCTCAATCTTTTATTAGCATACTATCTACGATTTCCACTGGAATAATATGGATTCCATTGAATAATTAAATATGTGCATTAATTACGCTACTAACGGAATATACACGTTCAATAGTATAGTTGTCTATTGCTATAATATTTTCGTTCTTAGGTATTCCTTTATGCTCCCTTTTCTGTGCTTCACGATCAATTTCCTTAAACGTTGCCATTAGTTGTGTCTTGCTTCTACTAATAATGGCGACCTGTAACACAATATAAAAAAAAAATAAAAACTTATACTGGATTTTTCTTCTGTTTTACCATATACACTTTGATTGCAGACTTTGAGAGTTATTTTAATAGAATTTACCTAGATAAACTGCTTCTCAGTGAAAATATTGATGCATTGCGGACCACACTTCACCTCCACTCTCATCAAGCAGGCAGCTGGATGTTTTCTCTTGTGACCAAGAGATTGATCGAAAATTAAGGAAATCATAAGAGATTCCTTAGAATAAAATCCCAAACTCTGCCAGAGATATATTTGATTGCTTAAGGGTGTATTCAAACACCCAAACATTGCCCGTACCGGCGAAATCAGGTACGACTTGATTCGTCGAATTTGACCTGATTTTTTGAAGATTTAAAATGAAAATTCTGTCATTGTATCCCATCCCCGACTTCTCGCCGGTAAAAATTCCCCCACGTCGCTCTGCTTATAGGCATGTGGAAAAGGAATGTGGTAATTTAAACAAATAATTATTATGCTTAATCTTTTTCTTCCTCGCGTGCCATATCAGAGTTATCTGACGTTAACGATAACCATTACGAAAACTTCTCGATCTTCTGCCAAATGAAATAATTGTCCTGCATTTGATATCTGAGTTTATACCGAATATTTTTTAATCAAGAAGCCTGTTTTCTTCCTACACCTCTGTGGCCTTCTTTTTTGCTTTTAACGATCAGTTTTAACATTCTATATTGATGTCCCCTTACTATATGTCCCAGGTAAGACATTTTCCGGACTGGTTTAATAGTCTGTATTAATTCTTTATCTTTGTTGACCCTTCTTAGTATTTCCTCATTAGTTCTTGCTGTCCAAGATATCTTCAGCATTTGTCTATGAATCTATTTTTCCAATGCTTCAATTCTGTTCAAAGTTGATACTTTTAAGTAAAGACCAAATACAGCACTTAACCATTATTTGCCTTAGTTTCAAACTGAGATGATTATTGCAAAGAAATCTCTTCATTTTCATAAATGTGATTTTAGTAATTGCCATTCTTCGTTTTATTTATTAGAACTATATGTGTAGATCTATCTATCTAGATAATGCTACATATAATTAATGAGAGGCTGAAAACATTCCTTCAAAGAGAAATTCCACAAGAGCAAACTGGATTTACCAAAGGTAGAGGCACTCGGGAACACCTGCTGAATATAAGACAGATAATCAAGAAATCTAGGGAATTCAACATCCCACTATACATCTGTTTTATAGATTACCGTTTTATATAAACCGTTCGACAGGGTCAAGTGGAGACACTTATGGCGCATACTAAAAGAAGTAGGCGTACCACAACATCTAATTATGCTTATAACTGAACTATATGAACACACTACTGGATCAGTTAAAGTACTTGACACACTTTCGAACGAGTTTCATCCAGAACGGGGTGTCAGACAAGGATGTATACTATCTCCACAATTATTCAACATATATGGGGAGTATATTATGCGAAGAGCACTTGAAGGATGGGAAAAGGGCATCTCAATAAATGGTCATACACTAAACAACCTACGTTTCGCAGATGGCACAGCCCTTCTTGCAAATAGTCAAGCAGAGCTGATGCAACTTATACGACTGATCGAAAACGAAAGTCAAATATTTGGTCTGCAATTAAACATATCAAAGACAAAGATCATGATAGTGGATAGACTACACAACAATCATCCACACATAACCACAATTGACCGGTTCGAGGTTGTGAGCTCATACTTATATCTGGGATCATTAATCACAAACACAGGGTCATTACAAAAAGAGATTAAACGTAGATGTGATCTAGCAAAAGTTGCCACAACAAAAATGACCAAAATATGGAAGGACTGTCAAATTTCAAGAGCGATAAAGATAAGGTTGATCAACTGCTTAATATTCCCAATACTGACCTACGGATGTGAATCTTGGACTCTGAGACAATCGGAGAGAAGAAAGATAGACGCCACTGAAATGTTCTGTTAGAGACGAATGTTACGAATTCCTTGGACCGACCGTAGAACAAATAATTCAATTTTAAGAGAGCTAAAAGTTAGCCAACGACTTTCTAGTAAAGTCCATCTCCAACAATTAAAATATTTTGGGCATGTTATGAGAGCAAACACAGAAAACATGGAAAGACTCATAATACAAGGAAAGGTAGAAGGCCGAAGATCACGAAGAAGATCCCCAACAGGATGGATAGATCAAATTACAGGAATAGATTGAAGGATTGAAGAGAGAGAGATGTGTAGATCTAGTTGATTCGTTATGACAATTCTCAAATATATAATTTTGTGAAGTTTTTTACCTTGTAACGTTGTTCGACACGTGGTATGTGACAAACCCCAAGTTGAAAATATACTCATTTCTATATCTCGTAAATTCTTATAATAATATGTAATACTATAGCTTCAGAATACATTACGGTAATAAATTCTAAAAGAATATTTGCTAATAATAGTTTACTATTAAATATAGAGCCATTTATATGAAATAACATTTGTTTTTTCGAGAAAAAGAATCTTTATTGTGACCGGAAAATCAATACATTTTTATCGAAATTAATGGTATGAAAGATGGTACTACAATAGAAGGAGTATCTAGATTATCAGAAAAAAGAGAAAAGAAAGAAAAAAAGAGAGAAAAAGATAGTATCAAATTCTATAGATTAATTATTGAGTTATCAGTTCTTAAATTTAGAGTAATTTTCGCAGTATGTCACACAGTGTTCTAAACACAACAAACTTCTCATGCTTTTCATATATATCTAGTTTTCCTGTCCTATTTCTGGGACATTTTGAACATCATCTCTGCTGATTTGGTTTCCTCTTTTTTGCACGAGGTTCGGAATTTTCACCTAAATTATTTCGGATACTGCTTTTTAACTCTCTAGATAATCTAGGGTTAATCATTCCTTTTGGAAACCCAGTTCCTTAAGGAAAATCCTTCTAGCAATGTAAGGACTATCACTTTTTTGTCTGTGAATGATCTGTCTATTGATTTCTGTAGTGTTTATTACAGACAAAACAATTGTTAAAGCCCAGCGACAACTGTTGTGTCCTACATTATACGTTGAAGATAGCTGTCTACTACGTCAACTTCACCTTTGGTCAAATTATAAAAGGAAATTAGTTCAGGCAGCTTATTATGAGTACATGTTACTGTCGTATCATGGTGAAGAGAAGATATAAGTAAAACAACTTTTTCTTTATTTGGTACATGCAAAAAGAACAGTGTATCCGTTCTGAAACCAAATAAACCTAAATAAACTTCTCTTCTTTTTCCTTGCAGGAATTCAATAGGCAAATAAGTTTTATTTTTCCTGGTACCTATTGCAGTCAAAGTATGAGTTCCACGCAACTTCACCAAGCGATCACGACTACTGTACCAGTTATCAAATCAAATATTGCGCTTGGTCGCAGACACAGGAGCAACCAATAATTCTGCAATGTCTTTCGGAGAATTCCTAACTCGGAATGGACCTTTCGGCTGTTCCACGTACACCTCCATATTGAGTGGGTAGTTAGTACGTGCGTCAACTAATGCATTTACCTTGCTTCCATTTCGATGGCTTACTTGGCATGAAAGCACATCTCTCTCTGAACTATTTAAGCTTTTTGTCAATTGTCAAAAATTCAGAGGGAGAATATGCAGATTTGTAATTTTCCACCAATCTGTCGAAAAAAGTTCTGATATGAGCTAGTGTATCAAACTTAACTCTGTCTTTACGGTTTTGTTTGTTATCGAATCTAAGACATGAAATTAAAAATTTGAATCGACGTTGGCTCATTGTGCAATCGAAAACGTCTATTTCTGTTCCATCAGTGTTCCACAGTTCATATAAATAACGATGTTTATTTCTAAATGTACCAGACAAATAAAGCAGCTTCAACTCAGTCTTGAGTTGTATCGCAGGTGTATTCACATAATGTGTAGAGTTCTTCTAACTTTCAGACTTTTCTGCAATTTGTTGGATAGTATCCTAAATCAAGTCAGCAATCATTTGTCCATCAATAAATAGCAGGAAGCACTCAGTTGATTTTTGGCTCCGGTAAATGTGTAACTAAGTTCTCTGGTTTTGTTCAAACATTTCGGTTATTGGGTTTTTTACTTCATTTTATTCCATTCTTTCCGGAATAATAACAACCTTGTCGGATAATTTCTACAACAGCTTGCTAATTTTCAGTCTCTTATTTGGGTTCTGCTTCCATATAGGAAATATCTGTTGATACTTACATTGTCAATATTGTCTTCTGTCTCTGAATCATCTTGATCAATAAATTCGTCTTCATTTTCACACCTTGCCCACATACGCATGAGATGAGTTTGCTCTTTTTCATAGTCGCCCATTATTTTCAAATCTACGTGCGTGAAATTATGAACTCAATATGAATAGTATCTAAAAGATGGCTTAACTCTGAAAATTACGTCGAAATACGAAATAAAAACGGAAAAAATAAACTTGCGAGTTCCGAGATGTGTGGTGTGACAAACTCATCGAGCAAAAAGACAAAAGAGGGAATGTAAAGGTAGTGGGGGCAAAAATATTGTTAGACAGGAAGTGCCATCTTGAGAGGCCAAATTAAACAAGGAAAGAGAGTCTTGCCTTGTTTAAGAAATCAAATTTAGTTGGGTTATGTTATTATTTGTTCCAATTGTCACATGAAATCTTATTTATATTGAAGTTTTTTAACACTTGTTTCACATTTTAGCCTGTTATCGTTAATATTTAATTAAAACTTTCTCGTCTAAGACACATTCTGAAAACTATTTTATAGCTACTATTAATAAGTGTCAGGAAATTGAAATTTGGCGCATTCGCATTTCCGGATATGTCCGCCATCAGAGACCACTTTTTTGGTCTTCTTTTCATAACGATTAGATTCCCTCTTTTGTCTTTTTGCTCGATGGACAAACCCAGGCAACTTGAAAGCAACACCACTCACGGTATATCTCGTTGCTAACTGACCTGACTGAATCAGATTGTATACAAGTATGTATTCGAAACCTACTAAAGCGCTGTTAGCGTTTGGAGTGAAATTTGAACTTACAACGGTTACTCTCTAAACTCTGGTATTTCTCATACCCCACATGTCGGATACGGCTTAATTGAAGCTCTGCATAGGTTCTAAGTCGATGAGATTACGACTAAAGACTACAAATTTGGTTTTGTTTGAGTTTATTTTAATGCCCATTTCATCTCGTAGTTCGTGAATATGATCAAGCAGAATAATAAGCTTAATGTTGAGATGTAATTATAAAAGCACTAAATAGGAATTTAAGAGATTTACATAGAAATTGATTTAAAAAGAAGGACTGGGTTGGCCTTTATTCGACGCAATTATTAAGACTGTATAAATAAACATTCATATTTTGTTTATTCTGGTTGGAACATTCTCAGATGCAATTCGATTGTGTATAAAAAACTTTCTTTCGAATATTTAAGTGCAAGACGAAAACTAAAAGCTTATACCGAGTGAAACAAAAAATTGGTATGAGCCTTCAAATGAAAATAAAACATTACTCGTTATATGATTCCAATTAAATTTATTTTACTATTTCGTTGCTCACAAAAAATATGAACAAGTTTCGTAGATAATTTACATAATTTACTCTAAAATTTGTCAATTTAGATTTTTTATTTCAGAAAATAATTGGGGCATGGGGGCTTTGGACGTGCATTGTAATAGGGTAACGGGTACAGTGATTGGCGTCTTAAAGAATAGCCAATTGAATTAAAATTGTAAATTGGTATCTTTTAAAGTGAAATATTTTGTAAGGGTTTTTAATAGTAATAAAATGTTAGATTTTATAAAACTCAGGATATTTTATTCAGAAATAATAATGTATTTCAAAAATTAACACAAATTTGAAAATATACAGAACTACATAGTTATTGGCCAATACAAACATAGTTATTGGCATATACAAATACAGTCATTGGCAATTCATAAAATTCCTAATTTGCTTTTTTTGTTTTTGCAGGTATGGCACATAAAACTATTTAAGTGTTCAATTTCTTGTTGTTTCTTTGCACAAGTACCAATATAGTAGCCTCTAACAAAAAATAGACATTTTATTCCTTTTGGATATATTAACTTTCAGTTTAAATACACTGAGGTGCAAAATTAACCGGACACTTAGATTTTTTTGTTTTTGGTTGGTGTTTAGATCAAAACTTGTTTAATTTGATTAAATTGTATTTTATGCCATATCAGCGATAACGTTTTTTTCTTGTTTGATTTCTCAACTTGTTGAGATATTTTGTGCAAATAACAACACTTTTATACATGCGTTTTGTTATTAATGTAAAAAAGTACATTAGTATTATTTAAGTTTATTGTGGTACTGTGCCTGATTATAAGTTCCGCTGTATGTTCTTGTATTGTCTCTTGTTTAAAACTTACATTAAAAAAATTATGACACCAGAAGAAGAAGCACCAGCTGTTACTTTACAGGATGATGGGCGGAGCATTCGTTACGTCGCAAATGCTTTAGTAATTTTTTGAAGTACAGTGTTTAATGCAATACAAAGATTTCAGGAAACAGGACAATACACCAGGAGATCAGCTCAAGGTAGACGAAGAACCATAAGTCAAGTTGAAGATCGCTTTCTTAGGTTACGTTATCGTACATTATCAGCACCAGTACTTGTTCAACGATTAAATCATGTCCATAGAAACACAGTTTTCGTTTACACCGTTCAAAGATGCTTTAATGAATATGAATTAAGGTCCAAAATACTTTTCAAGGGACCTCTATTAACAGCAGATCATCGGAGGCAACGTTTACACTTCGCTCGCGAATATCTTAATTTGGGTGTTGACGATTGGAGTGCTATGCTTTTCACGGATTAATCAAAATTAACAGATACTCATCAGATGGACGGCCTAGAATATGGAAAAGAGCTGGTGAACGTTACCAACAATCTTGTCTTACTCCGAGAGTTCAATTCGGTGGAGGTGTTATAATGGTGTGGGCAGGCATTTCCCTAGAAGTTTATACACAACTTGTTACAATTCAAGGGGGAAATTTGAACGCTCAACGGTATATTCAGTATTGTTTGAAATATAATGTAGTGACATTTGTCCCATTTGTTGGAAAAAGCTTTCGTCTGATGCAAGATCATGCTCGTCCACGCATCGTAAGAATTATACGGGATTACTTTGATTAAGTTGGATTCGTTTATTACCATGGCCCCAAGAAGTGCAGACTTAAATCCAATAGAGCATGCATGGAATATTCTGGAACGACGTATTCGACATAACCATGGTGAGTTTGAAACCATGAAAGATTCGGAGCATGCAGTTTGTGACGAATGGGAGCAAATCCCTCAAGACTCGGACTTTGCTGCCTTAATCCGAAGTATACCTGATCGAATGAGAACCCTAATTATTACTTGTGCATCGTGGGTGGAATACACTCTACTACATATCATTTTTCATAAAAAATGTTTATATATTTAAAAAATTGTAATTTTTGTTTCGTTGCAGATTTTCAAATTTTTGAATTGTGTATTGTTTTTTCTCTGTAATGTTCTTGATTTGTGATAAATTTTACTTTTAAATTTTTTTTTTTTATTAAATGCTTAATTGGGAACATCTTAAACCTCTTTAAACGCCAGTTTTTAAGAAAAATCTGGGTGTCCGGTTAATTTGCACCGCAATGTATATTATAGGAACACGAATAACACAATCATGTATACAAAAGGTTATTTACAAGTGGGTTGGTTTCATCTGATTTTTTTCACCGTTATATCTGAGAGGATTTGTATTTTTTCATGTTCTGGAGATCCCTGAATTTCAAAAATATTTTCTTTTAGCTGATTCACCCGCACCAGTTTTTCTTTGCTGTGTTTCAAATTTGTACATTTACTTTGGGATGTATTCTTCAAATTTAATAAATGCATATTGTTGCAGACATCAAAAAATATGTTATCAATTGTGGCAGATTAACGTTTTCCTCTATAAAATCAGGAAATTGGTTCTGTTTCTATTTTTCGTTGAGGTTAATTACTTCTGGTATATATACTCTAAGCTCCCCTTTTCAGAGTAGTGCTTTTAATTGTATAATCAATAAATGTGTCTGCTTTCAAAATATTTGTAGCTGCAATATCATCTGTATTTACTGTAAAATTTTCTTTATTTTTAACAGTTTGACTTTTTTGCTCCCGGAATTGACTCTTGTGAAATTTTTTTTTTAATACTTTCATCTTGGTTTCCTTGTTTTTTTTACATTTATTGTTTGCTTTTGTGCCATTTGCTTTTGTTTTCGTCCTAATTTTAATTTTGCTTGATCTGGTTTTTCTTCAATTTTAGGCCTCTCTGCATTTTGAAGCACGATCTGAAGAAGTGAGCACGAGACGCAAACTTTCTGTGTATTTCTTGCTCTTTCTTTCTAGAACTTTTGGCCAAAAAAAGAATTTGTCGATTGAGGTGAAAATTAGATAATCCGTTGTCTTGATTAACTAAAGGCAGATTATTGGATGTCGATTAAATATCTAAAGTCGTTGTATCTTCTGTGACATCTTTTATATTATATGTAATACCACCGTTTTCTGGAAGTTTTCAAGTTCAACTTGAAGTAGATTTTCTTCTGTAATAACAGAAATATCTTGTACGTTAAGTATAATTTCATTGTGATTCCACCTGTGTCTGTAGTTTGAATCGTGGGTAGATCTATGGTATTTTGAAATAAATTAAATTAATTAAAGATCAATTTTGAATCTCAATTCACTTCTTCGCAATTATCCAAACTTTGAAATTACATTATTTTTGCGGCTCTGTGTGTATACAAAATCTTCATATGTTATTGATTTTGTTATAGAAATAGTGTAATTAATACCTTTCTTTGGGTCTTTGATCTTTATTAAACATTTGGAATAGTCTATTGCTTCAAGGTTCCATGGGTACAATTCAGATGCCTTGAAGCCAATAATTATGGAATCTGATTTGAATTGACTAATGGCTGTGTTTAGTACCAATGCAAAATTTTCGTTGGTAACTACTGAGTTCGGGTTTTCGGCTCTAAACTTTTATATTGCCTGCTTCCAATTTGCCTTTAATGGTTTAAAGGCAGAAATGTCTGCAGATTGTATAATTTTTGTCGCATGGGGATATAATGCTATTAAATTATTTTTAACTTTCAACATAATTTACTGGTTTGAATGGTTAAGTGAGTTTTATGTTTATCAACTATCAAAATGACTGGAAATAAGTTTAGTGTTTTTCGCAACCAGGTACATTTATATAATGTTTCCTATGTATTCAAAAAGTTCTTATTATTCATCCATCCTGTATCGATACATCCTATACCATATCCTTGTTGAATGGAATTTAGAGGATTGCTAGAAATTCGTTTAAAAGGGTAAATAATCATTGGCGCTGTTATTTTTCCAGATCCTGCAAAGATAAAAATAACTGTCAAATTACCTTTGGAGTGATACTCTATTAGATATATATTTTTGCTTCTCTTTACAACCTAGACTCGTTTATTTTTGGGACGTATGAGAAAGCAGGTGTTATCGCCATCCAAAATACGTGAAAGGTTATGAAAAATATAAATGTAACCTTAACGATGCAAGTGTTCTTGAACACCGGTGGACCATTTTTTATATCTTTTTCAGATACAACTGAACTTGCTACCGTTACCGCTTCCGGAGTTCTCTCTTAAATCTGGGTCTCGCTTTAAAAAGAATCTATACCAACCTCTTCAGAGCCGAATTTTAGTAAAAGGATTGGAACGTAAATTTGCGTTAAGAAAACCTATAACAGAGTCTTGTATTTCTTCCACTCTTACTGGAAAACATTTGTCTTGGCATGTTATGATCCAATTCTTCAAACGATTCTCTTCCTCCAAACAAAGAACAGGATTGGGACCAAGGGTAGTTTTTCAATAAATTTTTCGCTTGCTCTAAACTGCAGTGTTGCTCTTGGCACATTAAATTGTTCAGCGGCCTTTCGTTGGCCTATGTCATTTTCTATCGCCTAAAAAGCAGACTAAAGATCTTGTTCTGTATATTGTTTATGATACGTTTTATCTTTCCGGATATTTGGCATTTTTAATTTTTAAAATATAAATCATTTGATTCAACATGTTCACATTAGCAATAATTTAAAACAACTAAAATAATTGTAATTTTATAAATACGAATCCGGACAAAATATATATTCTTATTACACATTACAATTCTTGGTCACCTTGTGGTTTAATGATTGGCAGTCAGCCAACCACTGGTTATTACCTTAAAAAATAAGAAAAATTCTTGAAATATCTTATCTTGGACAAAAATAGGCTAAACAAGCTTTAATTATAATAAATATTTTAATTTACAGTAAGTACAGCAAGTGGTCGGTAGGACAATTATTATTGCTTTACCTACTTTAAATTAAAGTGTTTTACCACTCAAATTTACGGCAAAAATTCATAAGCTTACTATTAAACCCACTGATAATGTAAGTTGAACCCAACTAAATCGATATAAAACGTTAATATGCCCAGATACACAGTACTATGAACTAAGATAAATCACCTCGTAAATAGCCTCCCTTAACAAATTCTTTAAAAAACTCTTAAAACTGGATGCACCTGTTAAACTTCGAACAACACACGCTGTAACAAATGATAGCTACACCAAATATATAGCAATGTTGTCAAATTTAAGTGCAGATATAGTTTCTGGAAATCTTAATGTTTCAGATTTTTATGAAAGTGACCAATCACAAGTGACCGGCCAGCAACTGTACTTGTTAGGGCTCTTGTTAACGAACGTTTTTTTCAACGGGTAACGGGCCGATGCTAAACTGGTACCCGTGTTGGCAGTTCATAATTTTCAAGGGATATGCGTCTGTTGACAGTATGGAATCTCCGAAATATCGTCAGTTTTAAAGTAACAAGTGCACTCAATACACGTTATATCATGTTGTCGTCAAAGAGAAAAAATGATACTAGCCTATTATTTGTATAAAAAAATGCAGAAGCAACGGGAGAAGCATAAAAGAAAAATATGGATACATCCTATTTTGTTAGAAAGAGAAAAGTATGGTGCTTGAAATGCTTGGTGCTATACTGAAAAAGACGAAACAAAATTCTTCAATTACTTCCGAATAAGTCAAGAAACTTTCCGCAAATTGTTAGGAATAGTACATGATAAATTAAACCGTGCTGATACTAATATGAGGCTATCCCTTGCACCTGCTGATCGACTAGCTGTTACCTATGATTGCTATTATTATTATTATTATTATAACAGAATAAAAACTTTCGGTTATAAACAAACTAAAAAAATAATACAAACTTAATAGAATTTTTATCATTTAAGAATATACAATCTATATATAAAATAAAAATTATTGGTGAAATAACTTATTAAAATCTCCATATCAAAATTCATATTTTAGCGGCAACAAAGAAAGAAATTTATTGAAACAACGGATGCACGCCCGACGCCATAAACACACTTGCATAATCTAAAACTAAAATGGTTCACGGCACCGTCCCGTCGAACGTCTTGCCGAGAGGGACTGGATACGTAGACGGTGAAAAGTTAACCAACGGGTTGGTTGCCGTTGCGTGAACAAACATTCATAATAACCTGAAAGACAGTGAGCAACGGCCAACGGGACGGTGTCAAAAACGAACCGTTGACCGTTGTCGTTAACAAGAGCTCTTACTCTATACCTATTTGAATATATTTTGGAATCGGGACTGCCAGTTGCTTCAGAGTACTGCCTATTTTAATTTTTATTATGTAATACAAGCAAGAATCCTAAATCAATGTAAAAAAAATTAAACTCGTAGAGATTGATAAAACAAAAGGAAAATAAATATCGTAAGAATGATTAGATGATAATTTGAGGATCATTAAACTAAACTTTTAAATGGAGTTATGACGTTAGTTTTTAATTTTATTTCGACTTAGTCTAGATTTTGAACCATTACCTATTAATTGATAAACAATTAAATATACAGAAAGAACCATTGAACAATAATTAATTTATGACATGTTTTAGGTTTTATAGCTCGGGGCGTTGGTTTTGGAATTAAAGAAGATTTAGTATGGTACGTTTTGTTTAGTATATTTGTGCCATATGCGATGTTACCACTACCTCTAAGATGGTGTATGATAGCTGGAGCTTTGGCTTCCGTTGGCCATATTATTGTAATTTCAGTTGCATTTTTTGGTAATGTAGATAAGGTAAGGAAATGAAGGTTTCTCGTAAATATTTTTAAATAATATTATACACAAATAATATATTTTGTTAGAAACAGTAATTATATACTCTGCTACGTCGCCTACTGAATATAGCACCCGCGCATGTTTAACCACTTTTACGCCAACTGAATCCAATTTTTTCTCACTCATTTATTGTGATCTCGACAGGGATCGATAACTGTATCTCGTATTTGGGGTCTTCATTCTAAAATTATTTTCATCCACCGATTATCAACTGCTCTTACTACATGACGTACCCAGTTCCATTTCAGTGTTGTTATTAGCATTAGGTATTCTATCACATAAAGAAATCTCTAACTTAATTCTCCCCATTGTTCTTTCTGTAACCCGCAATTTATCCATGGTTGTTTTTGTAGCTCAGGCTGTGGATGAAAAAATGTGAAGTTGTGAATTTTCACGTGAATTTTTAAAACCTACTGTGTGTTATAAAAATTATCAGAAGTTGCACTCCGCGCAACAGCAAATTTTTGGTTAGTATTAATATGAAACTTTAAAGGGGAAACAAGCACTTATTGATATCAGGAAAATTTAATTCGGAACTTCAGATCGGCGGAATTCGAAAAAATTTGTAATATCTCGGTGAAAATTAAACCGATTTAATTTTTTTGTGTGTTTTTATTTAAAGTCACAATAGATTGTGTATATGAAATAGAACGAATTGAGATTTTAATGATATTAGGATATAATAATATGCGTATAACTTAACAAGAAACGTATATTGTCTTTAATTATTTATATCGTAACAGAAATTATATTTCAATATTTATCGTCAGTAAATTAGTGGGGCCTTAGCGGAGCTGTTTCGCAGAGCAGTAAACAAAACCATGATAGCCTTGATGATCGCCAACATCCGAACCGGATAAGGCACTGAAGAAGAAGAAATTGGTGTAGTAAACAGTAAATTTAAATAAAAATTTTTAAAAATGAAAAGTGTCTTAAAAAGGACCTTTTAAATGACCCATGAAAAACGTTTGATGTCAATGGGTAACATTGTAATTCCCTCCAAATTATTGCCCATGTAATATAGTACACTCACGACTTACTTTGTGAACTAATTTGGGAATGTTCCAAAATGATAACTTGGTAAAAACCAAAAAGGTAATTTTACAGAAGACGATAAAAACGAAACAAAACTGGTTTTAATTTTACCTACACATTTTAATTTAAATGCTTATTAAACGCGTTTCGAAACGTTCTTTTTCTTAGTTTAAAAAAAATACTTTTTTTTATATACGGTTGAATGCTCAAATAAATGAACTTTGATAATGTAAAAGGCAAATATCGAGCACAGTATTAATTTAATCTTGCCCAAGTACTTTCGTTCGCTAGATCATCTTCAGGGGCATTTCGTTAATTGTGGCCTATCCGACAAGAGTAGAATGTCATAAATCTAAAAAGGAACAACACAATACAGTACACAAAGACAAAAAACCACTTTAAAATCTTGAAGATAGGCGAAGCTACATGGTGTCTAGAAGCCGGAGACAGAATGGACTCCAGCTTCCATTCTGTCTCGCCTTCTCCTTCTTCTTCGCCTTGACTTTCCAGTTTCGTACTCCCAACACTCTCAAGTCTTCCTCCACCTGATCCTTAAATCGTGCTCTAGGTCTACCTCTCGTTTTCACTCCATCTATTCTTTGATTATAAATATGTTTTGACGGCTCCATCCCATTAATTATCTCTATGTGACCTAACCATCGCAGCTGGTTTATTTTAATGGACCTAATAATATCAGGTTTGTAATACAGGCGGTAAAGTTTGAAATTATAGCGTCTGCGCCATAATCCTTCCTCCTGTACTCCTCCATAGTTATGCAAGAGGATTTTACGCTCAAATCATCTTAAACATTCTTCATCGCTCTTTGTCATCGTCCATGATTCTGAGGCGTATGTGAGGATGGGCTTGATAAGTGTTCTGTATATCACTAGTTTCGTTCTTTTTGTAACTAGGCTTGTTGTTAAATTTTTTTTAATCCATAAGCTCTATTTGCCAGATATATCCATCTGTTAATTTCTGCTCTTACTGCATTATTCTGATTAATTTGTGAGCCTAGGTATATAAACTGTCTTACTCCTTCGAAAGTATATGTTCCGATCGTTAGATCTCCGGGTTGTGCTGCTTGTATATAACTTAATACTTTCATGTACTTCGTCTTACTAGTTTTAACCTCTAGTCCCATTTTTTTTGTTGCTGCTTCAAGCGTATTGAATGATTCTTCTTCTTGCAATAATGTCGATGTATTTGGCGTACGCTAGTAATTGTGCGCTACGATTAATAATAGTTCCTCTGGTTGTTATTCCAGATTCTCTTATCGCTTTCTCTAGTGCAATATTAAATAGAAGGCATGATAGGCTGTCTCCTTGTCTAAGTCCTATCTGAGACTGAAACTTTCTGGAAACTCCGTTCTACACTCTAACTTTACACTCGGCTCTTAAGAGGATCGCTTTCACCAATTTTACTAAGTGTACTGGTAGGCTGAATTCTATCATGGCCTTGTACGGTGCGTTTCTTTCAACAATATCATAGGCACATCTAAAATCAACAAACAGGTGATGAGTATCAATACCATGCTCATATTTTTTTTTCCAGAGTTTGCCTTAGAGGAAATATTTGATCGGTCGTTGATCTTTCTTTACGAATTATTATTGCAACTATAGAGGGTTATTAATCTGTAATTGTCACATATTGTTTGATCTCCTTTCTTGTGGATAGGTACAATTATACCTACATTAAAGTCTTTTGGCAACTTTATTTGCTTCCAGGTCAGTTCTACCAGTCTACTTATACAGTATGTCAGGTTTTATATCCCATGGTTTAAAAGTTCTAAAGGAATGCCATCTGCCACAGGAGCTTTATTTTCTTTAAATTTTTATATAGCTTGGATGACTTTTACCTCTGTTGGAATGTTATCTTTCTCTCTTTCGTCGTCAAAGTTCTCGAGATGGATTTCTGATTCGTGGAACCCTGTCTCACCTCTTATATTTAAAATTTCCTTGAAGTTTTCTGCCCACCTTTCTAGTATCTGGTCCTGATAACCAATGATCTTCCCTGTTCTATTTCTAACGATTGATAATCTTGGTTTGAATTCTTTCCTGTTCTGGTTAATCCTCTTGTAGAACTTTTGCGTTTCTGCTTGTGCCTTATAGCTCTCTAGTTCTTTTAGTTGGCTCTCTATATGCTCTTTCTTCTTTTTTTAAGTATTCATTTTTCTTCTCGTCTCAGCTGCCTATACTCTTCCTCTGTTTGTCTCGTTCTTCGCCCTTGGAGTCTTCTATATACCTGTTTTTTTTGCGTTGCTTGTGAGCATTCCTCATCGTACCAGTCTGACCATATTTTTTTACATTTTTGCTTTCCGATAACTTCAGTTGCCACTTCTTTCAATATGGCTCTACAATGCCTCCAACAGTTGTTAATATCTTCCATCTATGTTCAACTATATCATCCGTGCAGCCTTCTAGCTTGCTTTCGAGCACATTCTTACTACACTACGATCATTAATTTCAAAAGCATTTGTAACCTCCCTCGTACTAATATGCGGATTCTCAGTGACACTAAGGATTATATTTAATTTATTTGCTTCATATACAATAGTTTTTGTTCGATCAGATATATACTACTACGTCTCTAGTCCATTGAAACCGTTTTAGTAAACTTTGAAAAGCTTTTTTTTCTTGGTTGTCGTCTCTCAGCATATTGCTTATAATAAATTCTTGTTGCTAAGTACCATATTTTCTTACACTCTTTTAACACAAAAGCCATATCAATCAGTTTCTTTAAAAAAAATGTGTAAGTAATAGAAAAACAAACAATAAGAACTATAAAAATAGTCTTTTGAAAATATTTTAGACACCAATAATCCTAACTACAGTATTGTGAATATTAATGGAATTATTGTGACATTTGTCAATATTCACAGCACAGCACAGCAACACTGTCCACACATTTACAACACTGGCCAAGCATTGAAAACATAACCTTACTTTTCTCTGTCTTTTATTTAAGGGACATTTTCCACTAAATTTGTGTTGTTTTGTACTATTTTGTGTTTTCGATAATTAGTGAGTTTGTTCCGTTTAATTCCATCATGGATATCACGCCTAGGAAGCGTGAAAATATTATTACGTTAAGTGAACACACTTCTATGTCACAAAGAGAAATCGCAAGAATATATGGAATGAGTCAGGAGGTAGTACCTAAGCTAGATTTTTAAGCATGAACAAGAAACTGAATAAATGGATGTGAAAAGGTTAGAGAAATTCGGAAGAAAGAGAAACACCTCTGCAACTAAATGCAGATGAAAGATTTTTACTTCGAAAGAGCAAACTGCTCTCAAGCAAAACAAGTCAAGAGCTCCAACAAGATCTAGCAGCATCTTCTTTTTCTTTAAGTGCCATCTCCGCGACGGCACTCACTCTTCGGTTGGAAATCATTCATGGCTATTCTGACCTTCAAAGCAGCTGCTCTGAACAATTGCCTTGAGCTGCAACCAAACCACTCTCTCAGGCTCTTCAACCAGGAAGCGCGTCTTCTTTCTACGCTTCTCCTGCTCTCTGTTTTTCGTTGAATTATGAGTCTTAAGATGTCGAATCTTCTGCCTCTCATAACATATCCGAGATATTGCAATTTCCTTTCTTTTATTGTATTTTTCAATTCATTCTCCCTGCCTATGCTCCTTAATATTTCTGCATTTGTGACTCTATCTACCCATGGAATCCTTAACAGTCTTCTTAATGTCCACATTTTAAACGCGTTAAGTCGATTTATTGTATTCCGGTTTAAAGACCATGATTCAGCTCTATAGTAGAGTACACTGTGTACATAGCATTTAGTTAGCCTTATTCTTAGGGCCAATCATCAGGTAGGTAGGAAGCAGTATCAGGTGTAGTAATTTATGACTCAACTGTTCGGAAAAGACTTTAGGAGAATGATAGAACGGCAATTCCATAGAAAAAACAGTGTATAACTAAACGAATCAAGGAAACAAACGTTCTTGTAGGCCAAAATACTCTAATTGGACTGTGGACGACTAAAGAAGGCCTATTAACAAATAAAATTCACGTTATAATTCAGAGACAGCGGTCGAAATTCATCAAAAAGTCTGAAAGTGAAAACCTTACACCATCTCATATTGACCAAAGCATAATGAACAGCCAAAAATACAAATCCATGTTGAAACAGCGTTTGGACACAGAACTACAAAAATTTCTGCCCTAGGGAGGAGCGATTCTTCAGCAGAACTCTTCTCCCTGTCATAAGTCAAAGCAAATGATGGAATTTTTTTAAATATAAGAATATGATTGTTTTAGATTGGCGTGGTAATTCGCCACATCTCAACCCCATTGAAAGTTTATGGGCCATTTGCATAGCTAGACTGCGCAAAATAGACTGTACTACAAAAATAAACGAGAAAACTGGAGAGATAAATATAATCCAAGTCTACGTACCCACAAGACATAAAGAAAGCATTAAAGGTCATAAAGAAAAACGATGTTAACATCATAATGGGCGATTTTAATACCAAAGTCCGTACGGGTACATGTGGTAATGCGGTCGGTGATTTCGGTCTGGGTAACAAAAATAAGCTAGAAAAGTTACTAATTGAATTTTGTAATGATCACGATTTCGTCATGTCCAATACGTGATATTAACTCCCACCAAAAAGATTGTATACATGGCGAGCACCAGGAGATCGTTTAGGTCATATAATACGAAATCAAATTGATTACATCTTGATAAACCAAATATTCCGCAACTGTATATAAAGAGTGGCCACTTACCCTGGTGCATACATCTCGTCTAATCACAACCTCCTAATCGAGAATGTAAGGCTTTAATTGGCAAAGGTTAAAAAGCCATCTAATAAAAAAATGCATTAACACTGGAGAATTATTGAGAGATTAAGAGCTTAGATATACAAAAAGTAAGTACATTAACGAGAATTTGAGAAACATACAAGGAAATTGCATACAGGAAACCCTGAAAAAAATAAAAATAGCTATAGTCGCGGCTGACGAAGTGAAAACGGCTGGAAAACGATGTGATGACGGAAAAAATAATTGATCTAATGGAGCAACGCAGACAGTTCAAATACATCAGAATCAACAGGAATACAAGGAAATCGAACGTATGATAAGAGCAAGAATTAAAAAACGCAAAGGAAAGCTGAATGAAAGAACAATGTGAAGAATGTTACTACGCTATAAAAGTAGCAAACCTAGGCAAAGCCCCTGGACTGATGGAATTACTATAAAAGCCATAAAACTGTTGGAAGATGATAACATCGACATGCTGGTAACAATTTTCAATGCCATATATAACACCGGCCACATTCCAACGGATTGGCTTTATTTAACCTTTATAATGATCCCTAAATCACAAAGAGCGACAAAATGCAAGGCCACAGACTGATAAGTTTAATGAGCCATTTGCTTAAGGTGTTTCTTCGCATCCTTTACACAAGAATATTCATAAAATGGAAGATCTAAGCGGTGAGACACAATTTGGTTTCAAGAGCGGACTAGCTACACGTGAAGCAGCTTTCTGCTTGAATACGCTTGTACAAAACTGCATGGATCAACGAAAGGATATAGTCATAACATTCCTCGATTATAAAAAAGCGTTTGACACCGTAAAACATGACGCAATGATAAAAATGCTACACAACGCTAACATTGACGAGAAACATATAAGAGTTATCCAGAATCTCTATTGGAATCAAAAAGCACGAGTGAGACTGAACAAATCAACCAACACAGAAGAATTTAAAATTTTAAGAGTGGTGCGACAGGGGTATATTTTATCTCCTATGCTTTTCAATCTCTATGTAGAGAACATTTTTGCAGAGGCACTGGAAGGCTCTGAGTGAGGAATAAAGGTAAACGGGTTCCCGATAAATAACATTCTTTATGCCCACGACACCGCGATAATAACAGACAATGAACATGATATGCAGTTAATGTTAAATAAAATAAACACCGTAGAAAAATATATGCCTTGAAGATAAATGCTGGAAAAACCAAATGCACGGCAATAAGAAAAAACGCACTTTTAAGAATACAACTGCAAGTAGATGGTGTTCCAATCGATCAAGTGGAAACATTTAAATACTTGGGAATGATGATGAATGATCAATGGGATCCAAGAAATAAGCAGAAAGGGCAACAAGAAATAAAATTCCGTATCGAACAAGCAAGACAAGCTTTTATCAAATTTAAACCTCTACTATGTAACCGCAATATTTCCTTCAATCTCCCCTACAGGATGGTTTAAATGCTATTGCATGGTCCATATTGTTATACGGCATGGAAACATGGACGTTAAGAGTACCTTCCATTAATAAGTTGGAGGCCTTCGAAATGTGGAAGTTGCGAAGAATGTTCCAGGAAAAATAGCAGGCAAACGCAGTCCAGGACGAAGAAGAACTTCATAGTTGAAGAACTTGCGAGATTGGTATGGTGTTGATACAAGCATGCTATTTAGGGTGGCAGTGAATAAAATGATGATAGCTATGATGGTAACCAACGTTCTGAAAGGATATGGTACATGAAGAAGAATAATAGTACTGTACTAAGGTATTTGGATATATCATCCAATATTAACAAATTTAAGATCAGCCCAGATTGTGATGTATTTTTTTACTTCTTCTTCTTCTTCGTCTAGCCATTCACGTCCACATCTGAACATAAGCCTCTTCAAGTCTTCCCAATTTTTGTACTATATACCAAAATAGTGTATATGTTTCATTTTAGAAAATACTTATTCCACGTTTTGACCAATCTGTATAACAAAATTCAATATTTCACTTTTTTTAATTATTCTGAACATAGAAAAAATTACTTGAGTATAAATAAATTAATAAAAAAAAACGTAATTATCTTTTAAACCACCTCGTACAACATTGTAAAACTTTATATTCCAAAAACGAGAATATCGAAAAGTGTACAAGTAGACAGTAATTATATAGAGAGTTTCAATAAAAAATATATAACTTTGTTCCACGCTATTAATATGGGTGTCACTGTATACTTAAAAATATTTTAGAAGTATTGTCTTATTTATGCTCAAACGTTTACCTTAATAATTTTTTCTTATCTGGTACGATAAAGGAGCAATTGCACTTGCACTTGCATATCTACCTACAGGTTCCTAGAGCCTCTGTCGCATCCCGAATTTCGATCTCCACCTCTCTAGGTTGGTCCATTTATCCCAATTTATGGCTCTATCTCTCAATATTCCTCTGATTTCTATTGTGATCTTTCTTTCTATTCCATGAAATATAGTTTAAGGACTGTTTTGGGCATCATTTGTCTTCCATTCGCATTCGATCTCATACCATAAAAGTTGTATCTACGTCTACGGTATTGTAAATCCTTCCTGTTCTTCTTCTTTTCTTTTTGCATTTGGGTGATCAAGTCTGGATATTCGACACGCTCTTCTTAAATAGTACCTGTCTACCACTTCCTTATACTTGCTTGGACAAATTCCTCACATTATTGATTACAAATCATCGCTTTTATAGTAGTAATCTAAATTCCGTCTACCAATACAATAAATTTAAATCAACCACAAATGGGTGACCACATTTAGATGTGGGTCGCAGTTTAATTAATATTTAATTCATTTTTGTTTGGATATTTAAATCCAGATCCCTTTTTTTAACCACATGTTGTACTTTGGAGAGCCCATAAAATTTTCAAAAGATTAACTACCAAAATGTTTTAATTAACCGAACTTGCAAACCGACCTTATTCTGTACATCATGATTAACCTGTATACGTGCACTGCTTAATATAGGTCTTCCCTAACTCTTTTCATCTATGTCTGTCTTGTGCGTTTTGTATTTAGTTATCGTTAACATGCTTCAGGTATCAGTTCGTCTAATTCGTAGGCGTCCACTGCTTTGTAGTGCTTCTTATCTTGGCCTTCACTCGACAAAAGGTTTTGTCCATCGGTTGCCTGATAATCTTGGGACGTTTGCTGCATAAGTCCACTCTACAATAAAATAAAATTATTATAATTTAACTATATCTGAATCTTTTTGAAATAATAAGGCGAATTTTAAACAGGCTAAAATATTATAACGCCCTTTTGATAACAATCATTTTGTGTCTCTCCATGAGCATCCTTTGATACTCATTTAGTCTCAAGTACATCTCAGTTGTACTACTACCTGCTATGCAAAAGTGAAATTTACTTTTATAGATAATTATGCAGTTAGAACTAAACATAAAAAATGAAAATTCCATTTTTTAATTGTCCATCTATACCTTTTTGTCTTATTTTAGTTTATTTTGATGCATAAAAATACCATTATGTAAAAGTAAAACTAAGGAAATACGATCTAATATACGCATTTATAGCCAGCAGCATATAAAAATAATTTTTAAAGTGTTATAACATCGATTATGACCTTAGAAATGGCTACTATACGTTTATTTATCGCTCTCATAAAGTACCATGTTGCCTTATTAAACCATAGGCGTAGCGTAAATAATAAGTTTCACCAAAAATTATTCAACGAACAAAAGATAAATATAAATTAGTGCCATAATTACCAATACAAAAATGAAAAACATAACAGTACTCCTATTTTTACATACATTTAAGAATAGGAATATCTACATTGGTAGCAGGCGTCCAGTCAAAAAGTGGCCGCAAATAGTTTTAAATAAATTAATGCTAATTAATTTTTGAACACAAATTTCATTCATTTATTTTTTAAATAAAATACGCTCATAACGAACATGCATGTTTTTTATATCAAATTAAAGCTATGTTTTTAATTATAAGGTTGCCTGAGAAAAAATGGTCGTAAATTCTTGTTGCCAGCTGTCTAAAAAGGCGAGGTATTAAAGATAAAGTAAAAAAGAACTAGTGCGCAACACCACTGGTTTGACAAGAATGGCGAGTATCAGACTATTAACCCTTTTAGGACTAATTTTTTATTTTTTGAAATTAAGATTATTGACTACTGAACATCTTTATTTATTATATAAGGGACTCTAAATCTACATTTTAAAAATCCCCCTCGTCCCCCTTAGCGCGAGGGGATCCTGCACGATCGGGACTGCGTCAGGTTTTTAATGTAAAATGGTACAAAATAAATATTTTTCATAGAAAATATAGTTTTTAATAAATATTTATAGTAGTAGAAACTTTTAAGTAATCACTTTAGATATTAAAGGTAAATCAAATTATAACAAAAAATAATTATTTTTTTTTCAAATAATAATAAAAAATCTCAAAAATTATTTTGAAACATATCTACTTTGTATAATACCCTGCAAAACAGTTTTGTTTTCGAGACAAACAAAGGTAAACTTTACATTTGGTACATAGTATCTTAGATCTACTTTTGCGACCTTCCATTCTTGAAGAATCTTGTGGATGGGTCATACCCATCATAACTTTTGGCCACAGAAGGTGAATTCGGTCGACGCAACTAAGACGTATTCGGGCGCAGGTTCTCATCTTGTTCATCAATATCACTTCTTCTTTTACGTTCTGAGGCATTGACTAGACCACCTGCCACCTGCATTTGAATGTCCACTATTTTATTTTTGGGTGCTCCCGTTGCAATTGATTCTAGTACGTACAACCGCCAAGCATTCGAAATTGAATGGTAAAAAAAATGAAAGATGACTTTTAGAGTTCATCTTTTCGTTTTAATGAAGATCGGTAGTATTCTATGGACTGATCAAGAATATCTACACCTACTATATTCCTTATTGTAGTTCGCGAATAATTTTGGACATTTAACGTATGTAAATGCTGAAAATTGCTAATGAACTGTTGAGATTCATTACGTTTCATTTTGCTATCTTGCTTAAAATCAATATTTTTCTATCAGGAATTCGATTCATTATAATTGTGCCAGTCCCATAAAGTTCCATTTCTATTAATTTTTACAGTAAAGGTATAGATGAGAAAAACCGGTCGAAATATACACAACTACCACGTGGAATAGACTTAGATAGATGAACAATGACAACAGCACCCACACCTAGAAATCTGTCTCCACAGCTTGTTTTTAGCTCCTTGGTAAACTTCGAAGTCAATCGTGAAACCATCGTGGGTAGTGGCGACAAAAGCTTTTAACCCTTGTGGACGTGGCTTTGTTTTCATAACTTGTCTCAAACCACGTTGACATCTCCCACAAAATGGAGTCATCTGTTCGTCTATCGAATAAAAACCTTATAAAAACCTTGTTGTCGTTCTAATCTGTTGCAGGCATTTTTCAAGCTCTTTACTTGATCAAGTACAGGTTGCACTTTTCAGAGTTAAATCTGGTTCCCTGTAGGAGCTTCATCACTTTCCACAACGTGAAAAGCCATACAATGAATTTTAAAACCATCCCTAGAAATCTTGTCATCAACTAAATCTAATTTTAGCTAAACTCCTACATTTTTTTTTAATTCTGTTGCATTGGTGTTTAGAACTGTTCCAGTTTTTCGCATATAATAATTATTTGTACAAACTGCGGCATGCTTAAAAAAATTTTCGTCAAAATAGTCTTTAAAATAGGCCAAAGAAGACCTAACCGCTACTAGTAATCGGTCTCGATAGCAGTGTTCCTTCTGGTTTTATGGTATTTGCTTCCAGATCCTTTGTCGATTGTCTGACTTTTAACGAACAGTTGCAGACGATGGGTCTAAACTTGGAGGTATCTCAGGCCTATCAACATGCATCAACGGCAGAAACGAGTCTTCTTGATCACCGTCGTTATCCTTTACTTCTTCAACTTTAGAATCGTTTCCATTGCCAATTAGCTGACAGACCAACTCACTAGATAGTTCCGTCACAGAATAATAATCAATCATAGACATACTATACAACTATATTAACATTGTTAAATATAATAACATAAATATAGTATAATTAAGCATAAATATAAACAATTACATAACCTCACAAATCATATGTCTGTGTTATGTGTTTCCTTCTAAAACATGGTGCGCGTGCTGAAAAACTTCAAAGGCGGCACCTGAGAGTGGACATTCTGATTGTTTATTATTCTGTGGTTCCGCTCCTAAAAGCAAAAAATATTGATATTTTAATTTAAAACGAAAAAATAATATTTCATGGCATTTAAAAGTAAGAAACGAAAGATGAGCTTGAGTCGAAACGTCACGTTCGTGCGAACAAATTTTCGAGAGGTTATGTTTGCTATATAAAGTCAATAATGCCAAAAATATTGTTCGCCCAATTACTTTATTAACTAAACACAACATTAAAAGCAAAATTCAAGTGAAATATCGAATACATAATAAAATACTTAATACTTACGTTTACCAGTCTCTTCAACACAATATACACCGATATCTTATCAGAAAGGTCAACCAACACTAAATACCGTCTTAGTCACACGTCCGTGTTTAAATCATAATCAGACTTCTGCAGTATCGTTCGCTACCGTTCTGGACTCGCAAAGTTGATTAGATAAGAGGCAGGAATTTTTTGAAATAAAGTACACGATCGTGTGCGCTCATCTTGAAAGGGTTATGTCCAAATTTTGAACACGTTATACTATTTTTACGTTCATTAATAATCTAAGAGGGATAAATTTGGTAAATAGGGTGCATGGGGTAGCAGTTCAGACATGAATTTATAAATTTTGGCCGTAACAATAACGGATCTGTAAGTGCACGTGCATGTTGATGAAACAACATTGGATTATTAGTAAATGCAGCCATGTTTGCTTAATTTCTTTGCTTAAACGTTTCAATAAGTTCGCGGAATATTCACCATTAACAGTTTTTCCTTTTTCAAAATAGTCAATGAAAATTACCCCATGCGCATCCCAAAAACCTAAACTATGACCTTGTCTGGAAATGAACAGTATTTGCCTTTTTAAATCGATTATACTTTCTAATAAAGCGATATTTTTTACATAACTCCAGCTATGGGGAACTGGAAAACCGCAGAATTTTTTTTTAAAACAAGAAATGTAGTTGAGATAATTTTGAACAAAAATATATATTAGCATTTTTTCTCTAAATTGAACCGTTCCTCAGGAACATTGCTTGAAGGGACCGGTGATTTTGAATGACAGTTATGCGGGCGAAACCAATTCTAAAATAAAATTTAATAAGTTTCTGAAACTGTTTTCTTGAATCATGTCCAAGTAAAATAATGTGTTTGTATGAGATCTAAGTTACAATTATATTATTATTTTTTATTTATATTATATTTTTAACTACAAAAACTTGACATTTCGATTACCACTCCAGAAATTGTTTTCTTAATATTATAATAAAATAATAGTCATATTTGGAAACTATAACTCTTCTTTCAGGTAACCTTAAAAATTCTGCAGAAAACACCAGATTTATACAATAATTCTTTTGTTTTTAATAAAATGGTTTTTTGTTTCATGAAACAGCACACCATCTCTTAATAAGTAGCAAAATAATTAAATTACAAGCACCTTTGTAGCGAGGTCTTATTCATAGATAATTAAATATAATATTAGAAATAGATAGGCAACTCAATTTATAAAATTCGTTTAATAGGACCCCTTGCGGCTGGGGTCAATACTAATCATATTTTGGCGGCAAATTCGAATGAACACCCCTTACATACATACCCTTTAGCGCTCTTGCGGGCTATTTTGTTACCAATTAAAATTTACTGGAAAATAAGGATATACAGAGTGGCCCAAAAGTCTGGAAATGGCCAATTATCTCGCAAATTGCTAGTTATAATTGTACAAAATATGAGGTACACCTATTTTCAGGATACGGAGATTCCGTATTTGATATTTGCAATGTTGCCAGATTTGCCGTTTCTCTGATATTATTAGTAACTTTGGTTTTTCAAATGCATCACCCTGTATATTCAGTCATTATTAGAATCTTCTATTCAATACGAGTCCAACTATATGTAACACTTATGATTTTTTAGTTTTTATAGTCTGGAAGGTCTTAAATACATAAAACAGAAGTCTGCCAACGCCTAATTGTTTCAATAAATTTTTTGATACTAATTATTTTCAACTACATTAAAACGTAACAATTGATAGATTAGACCGTTTTTTAACAATAGTTACGCTAATAAGTGTTCAAAATGTGCCCAATTTGGGAGTTGACAGTACCCTAATTGATGGTAGAATGCGTCTACCACATTTCTCCATGATTGACTAGAAATTATTTGAGATTAATCGATAAGTAGTTGCCTTTGCTCTGCAAGACTTGGCTGGTTAAGTTTTGTAAACTGAATTTTTCAAGTATCCCTAATAAAAAATAATCTTTGGGATTGAAATCGGGTGAACGTGGAGGCCATTCAATTCTACCTTGTCTACCAATTTATCGTACGGAAAATATCTCTTCGAAATAACGCCGAACATTTACACCAACTATCTGAAGTTAAATTTCCTTCGATAAAAAATGACCCAATTGACTAAGTACCTACTATACCTGATCATACATTTAATTTTTGTGGTCTGGTATGGTTTTCACCCATTCAGTGTGAATTTCATACGAGTTCAACTATTCAATACGAGTTCAAAAATATGTAACACTTATGATTGTATGTAGTCTGGAAGGTCTTAAATACATAAAATAGTGCAAAATATGTAGATTTAAATTTAAATATTTAAATGTAAATGCTGTGATATTGACATTTGTTCACGATTTACATTATAAACTAAAAGTGACAGTAGTTGTGTTTCGAAAAGTTCTGCAATTTAAATTGCTTCTCTAAAATGCCGTTCTCTAAACCGTTCTCCTATTTATAAGGCGACGGTACAAAAAACTGTAAAGCGATTTGAGAAATCTGAAGAAGGTAAAGACAGATGGAAAGAGAAAAGTTTTGTTGAAGATCCACATACATCCTCAGGCAGGGTTGCGCAAGTACATGTAGTCGTTCTACAGTCTTACGTATATTACGTAAAAATAAGTTAAACCATACAAAATAAACTTATTGCAAGAATTAAGTGAAGATGACTTCGATCTTAGATTAGAGTTTACTGAGGTAATGATGGATAAAATTGAAAATTATTAAAATTTCGTTAACTGAATATGTTTTCCGATGAAGCAATCTTTACACTGTGTGGAAGTGTAAATCGACACAATTTAAGGTACTGGAGTGACGCAAATTCACACTGAATGCGTGAAAACCATACTCAAAGACCACAAAAATTAAATGTATCGTCAGGTATAGTAGGTACTCAGTCAATTGGGCCATTTTTATCGAGAAAAAATTTAACGTCAGATAGTTGGTGTAAATGTTCGGCGTAATTTAGATGAGATATTTCCCGGACGATAAATTGGTAGACAAGGTAGAATTGAATGGCCTTCACGTTCACCCGATTTCAATCATAAAGATTATTTTTATTAGGATACTTGAAAAATTCAGTTTACAAAACTTAAACAGCAAGTCTTGCAGAGCTAAGGCAACGAATTTGCGATGAATCTCGAATTGTTTCTAGACCATCATGGAGAAATGTGATAGACGCATTCTACCATCGATTAGGGTACTGTCAACTCATAAATTGAGCACATTTTGAACACTTAATAACGTAACTATTGTTAAAAAATGTTCTAATCTATCAATTGTTACGTTTTAATGGAGTTGAAAATAATTAGTATTAAAAATTTATTGAAACAATTAGGCGTTGCCAGACTTGTGTTTTATGTATTGAAGACCTTTCAGACTACATAAAATCATAAGTGTTACATATGGTTGAACTCGTATTGAATGGGAGATTCCAATAATGACTAAATATACAGGGTGATGCATTTAAAAAACCAAAGTTACTAATAATATAAGAGAAACAGAAAATCTAGCAACATTGCAAATATCAAATATGGAATCTCCGTATCCCAAAATACGTGTACCTCAAATTTTGTACAATTATAACTAGCAATTTGCGAGATAATTGGCCGTTTCCAGACTTTTAGGCCACTCTGTATAAAAGATACACAATTTTTTCTAGATATACGTATATTTATTTGTTATGATAAAACAGTTATAAACTAATTACATAATATTTAATTCACTATTTTCAAAAGTTAAATACTATTATTTTTTGCTTCCTGAGAACTTACTATCATCCTTTTTGTAATTTTTCCATGATTTGTACTCAACGGAACAATACAATAATTCACCACGATTAGTTTTTTTACTAGCACAACACAAAAATTCTTCGCTATAATAGGTAACTCACACTAAAATTTAAAAAACTAAGTAACCAACTTAAATTAAAATTTACTAAGAATAAATCCAAACTAAAGTTAAAGATAATAAAGTAAAATTGAAAACTTGTAAACAAACCGAAGATCTGTCATTACTTGACAGAATTGACATTGCTTTGTTTGATTATTATATTTGGTTTATGATTGGTTAAAGTCTTCGTGAGAGAGATAGGCTGTCATTTCTCTTTATTAACTCGCTGGGGTTAAAGTGATGGGGGAATTGAACCAAGGTCATCATATAAGATTCCAGGCCATGGTTCTAATGGGTTAATAGAAGTGATAAATTTCATTATTCTCATGGGAATCATAATGTAATGGTAAAAATTGCGCTACGTTTATATTATTTAACAGCTTTATAGAAACTGACTTTACTTGTAGAAAAATGTAAAAAGTGCGTACAAATGTTTCAATCTTTTCAATGTTTAAAAAGCATTTTGATTTTTATCGATGGGACACTGGGATATTGAGTTTTTATCGTCCAGTTGAAAAAAAATTTATTTGAAGAAACTGCGCGCGTAACTGGCAATAAAATTCGCTTGTCACTTCAACCGTTGTTTCTGAGGGAATGTTTACTTCTTCCAAAAAAGTGCTTATGAGCATTTATAAACGTTTTTGTGTAAAACTATTTAATTATTCTAGCTACTTTTCTTGTTACAAACAATTTTTTTTTGCTCTCACCCCCTAGGGTGGGGGTTTATTGGAGGCCTGGGGTAGGAGAGGCAACTTTTTTGCATCTTTTTGAGATCCCAAATTGACATAATCGGCAAAATTCAGCTTGTTTGTCCCATTTTCAGAGACCAAATCACTGACGATTGGACTATATGCAACAGTGGAATATTACTTTTAGTTAATAACTAATCTTAATAAATTTTTCTCCAGTACCTTTACTATTATATTCATATAGCGATCTTGACAATGTAGAAGTTTCGACATTATTGATACATTTCTTAATATATGACATCTCATAGTTGTAAATTAAACAAATTTAATTTGATTTTTATTTATAGTGTGTAGCACATTCCGAGGAATGTAAAATAAGAAGACTGCTGGCAAATATCCTTCTTTACATATGTGTAAATTTCGCTGGGATGTATACAAAATATTTGACCGATCGAAGTCAAAGAAAAGCGTTTTTGGAAACTCATAGATCAATGGAAACAAGATATAAAACTCAAAGCGAAAATGATAAACAAGAAAAATTATTACTATCAGGTAAATATGTTTCACTGTTAATTATTTTCTATATTTCCACAATAATACAATGAATTGTTTGGTTTGCGGCTATATAAGCCTAATTTGTTGATGTGATGTATAAGCTTTGGTAATTTCATTAACTTGATATACTTGCGAATGAAAGAATAAACAATGTGCTCATTCCCATTAGCTTAAAACAAACAGTGCTTTGTAAAATAAACATTCTCATTTTAATTACATGCAGAAACGAATTGTGTATTATATGGGAATTATTGTGTACAACTTTAAAGTTGTTTTTACATTAGCGCATTTAAATCAACTTTTTTCAGCGTATATATGTATGGTATCAGGGGGATTTTATTATTTTTCGATTCTCCCATTTAATAAAGATTATAATAATTTATTATATTGGTAAATGTTGTTAAGCTATTGGAAGTCACTTTGATTGGATATTTACTTTTTGCTTATATTTTTGAAAAATGGAAGTGGAATTCTATTATTGATATAAATAATATAATACAAAAAAGCGATATTGAATTAATTCAATATTTGCAAAATATTGAATTACTTAAACAACAATTTAAATGTAAAGTTAGACAATGTCGGCGTCTATGTGTAGTGAGACAGAAAAATGGGTTTAAATTAAATCATGGTTTTTGGTGCAGTAAATGCAAAAAAAATGTATTCTGTATGTACAGGTCATCGAGCAAAAAGACAAAAGAAAGTATCTATCGTTAGGAAAAGGAGACCAAAAAAGTGGCCTCTGATGGCGGACATATCCGGAAATGCGAATGCGCCAAATTTAAATTTTCTGACACTAACAATAGCTATAAAATAGTTTTCAGAATGTGTCTTAGACGAGAAACTTTAAATAAATATTAACGATAACAGTCTAAAATGTGCCACAATTGTTAAAAAACTTCAATATAAATAAGCTTTCATGTTACAGTTACAGTTACATGTTACAGTTGGGTTATGTTACAATAATGACATAACCCAACTAAAATTTGATTTATTAAACAAGGAAAGATTCTCTTTCCTTGTTTAATGTGGCCTCTCAAGATGGCATTTCCTGTCTAACGATATTTTTGCCCCCACTACCTTTACAATCCCTCTTTTTGTCTTTTTGCTCGATGGTACAGGTACATTTTTTGAAGGATTAAGAGTACCAATCAGGACTCTACTTTATGTAATGTGGTTTTGGGCAGTCAGACGCCAGTTTAAAAGTGCCGTAGGAATTATGAATTTAGAAAAAACGATCTGTTATTACAGATTTATCGGTATTTGCGAGATGTGGTTTCTTGGAAACTTTTACAAGAAGAAGGACCATTTTTATTTGGTAAAATAACAATAAAAAATATTATACATTTATTTACTTTTCATATTTTTATTATTGCAGGTAGAGAAGGACACATTGTTCAAATTGATGAGAGTGTTTGTAACAAAAAGAAAATATAAACGCGGTTAGAATAATTAAAGAACAATGGGTTTTGGGAATGTATGATATAGTTTTAAAAAGGGGGTTCATAACATATTTAGAAAGTAGGAAAGGAGAAGTATTAGTGGAGATCATTAAAAAACACGTCCGGGAAGGTAGTGAAATATGGACAGACCAATGAAAGGGATTATTCCAACTTAAAATAATTTAGGATACATTCACAAAACTGTGAATCAGACTAAATTTTTTAAAGATCCACTAACAGGGGTCTGTACAAATCAAGTAGAAGGGTATTGTCTCATCTTAAACATTACCTAAGAGACGACTTGGAGTAATGAGCTCTCCATTTCTACCGGAATACATTGACCAATTTATGTGGGATTCATTATATGGATGCAATGCTCATGATAGGTTTAAGAACATAGTAGATTGCATTAGACAGAGGTATAATAGTTTATATATAAGTATACAAAGAGATATATAATATAATTATATATATAATATATATATATTATATGAAATGATTTCAATATGTCAAAGAGGATATAACTTAAAGGGATTTTTATATGAGTTTGTTGTTCATGAATTTCATGAAGCCATCACAATGTGGGGTCGACTCTGAAATAAAAGGGAGAAAAAGATTAGTAAATTGCTAAATAAATTAATTTTTGACTTACCTGGTATAGTGTTAATAATTTCTGAATAGTATAGTTGCTAGTGTATAGGTGAATCGTCTAAACCTTAAAAGGAATAAAAAAGAAGAATTCTTAAAAAATTATTTAAACATAGAAATTTTAAAAATAAACGTCAGAAAAAATAAACTGTCAAAAGTCTGTGGGAAACTAAATTAATAGGGGTTTTGTTAAATAAATTACAATGATGTGGAGATGAAAGAATAAATTATATTAGTATTGTTAAGTTTTATATCTGAATTTTTTTTTATAAATTCCCAAATTAGATGTGATTAAAGTGCTTATGAGAAAATTAATGTGGTTTGACAAATATGTCAAAACAGGACAGTTTTATGGTTGAATAAAATAGAAGACGGAATGAAAAAAGAAAGGGGGTTGCTGTTAGCAACGAAGAATTTTTGGTGGTTGGTGCTAGCTATGGCGGTTAACAAGGAAGAATAGGTTGTTGGAGGCGACGAAAATTTTGGAGGAAGAGCCCTAAAAAGGTGGAATAGTCCGGGAGTGCTTTAAAATCGTTTAATTATAATTTAGTTTTTTCCACATTTTCAAATAGAGATATCCAGAATTTGTTCCAGAGAGTAAGAGAAAATTTTGACTTATAAATTATAATTGGAGTGCAGAAATGTCATTTAGATTGAAAAAGTAAAAATTCATGAATTAACTAATTGCGATAGGCCTTAAAAATTGAAATATTAATGATCATTTAAATAAAAATATAATAGTACGTACCTTTAACTTCCGAAGAGAGGATAGATATTCCAGTATCACCGATTATTTTGCGAGTAGTTTAGTTTTCTTTAAAAAAAAAAAAAAATCAGAACTGTTTGAAAGTGAGTTTGGATAATAATTTTGGGGATCATTTGAAATTTTGATTATATTTTAATGCTAGTTATAAGTCAGCGGCATAAAGTGTTCAGTTTTCTTTTCTTTATATTTCATTTAAACACTTTATAAAGTTGCAATAGTCATTTAGATTTGAGGTAATTGTAGAGAGTTTCCACATTTTGTAATCAAATTCTATTTTCACGACACATTAAGGTTTACACGATTCCTATTTTTGTAAATTTTTAAAGGCAACCCAAGTTGCAGACGAATTTTATTGTTTATATTAAATTTGTTCAATATTAATAAATAACGTGCTTCATTTGGGTTAATTTATCAAAAATATAAAGTAAATTTTGGTTTAATTTCTTTTTGAACTCTACCAGGAGACTACAGAGTTGACGTCACACAGTGACAGATTGCTTAGAACAAATAATTGAGCTAGCCGAGGTATAGTATATTAACAACGAACTACATACTTTTAAAATTCACTTCAATTCAATTAAAATTATATTTATTAACAATAAAACATAAAAATAATAAAAACAAAACTATTACAATTGGCGCTAACAACGTGGAGCCTCTGGGAAAACAGAAATAAGGGTGTAATTTTTAAGCAGATTTATTAATAATACACAGATTAAAATAAAAACAAATTGGTGTGATTAGAGTTGTAGAGATTCTGGGGTAGTTAAAGTTAAATTTGAGAATAAATAGAGATTAGGATAAAATGGCAGACCGAATGACTTTAAGAAATGGAAAAGAAATCGTACCGAAAGAGAGTGAAGGAGAACAGGTGTTAGAACAGGAACAGGGTATACAGGTAGATGAAGAAAGCAGAGGAGGATCAGGAGAATTTGTAGTACAATATTTAGAGCAAGGCAGACAAGAAGCAGGACAAGGTGATAGAGAGGGAAGTCTAACAGATAGTTTGAGAGAGGAGTTGGATGAGACAGTGAGAGATAGACGTGATGAAAGTGTGGATGAATGTAGAGTGCAGGAGGAGAGACGTAGGGAAGGAGATGTTGGAGAGTCAGGGATGACACAGATGGATATGAGGCAAATAATGCGGATGTTACAACAGATGGATCATAATATTAGGGGGAGATATGCACAAAATGGATAGTAATATTAACAATATTAGGGGGGATATGAACAAAATGGAAAATAATATTAAAGGAGAACTTAGGGAAGAGTTAATTAAAATGAGGGAAGAAATCAAAGAAGAAGTGAAGATAGTCAGGGAAGAGATGCTACAAATTACCCAAGGTTTAGAAGAGAAAGTAGAACAGGTCAGAGGAGAAAGTGAGAATTTTAAGAGGAATGTACAGGAGGAGATATCCAGAGAAAAGGCCATAATTAGAGCGGAAATAGGACAGGAAATTGGGAGCAGATTTGTAGAGTTGGGAACAGCCATTAAAGAGAATTTACCAATGGAAATAAACAAAGAAGTTATAAGCAGAATAAAGAGATTGTTAGGGAGGTAGAAAGTGTTAAAAGGCAAACTCAGGATTATGAGGAAAAAATTACCATTATAAAAAATAATATAAAGAAGGGATTGCAGAATTTGGAACTGGAAATGGGTATGCATGCAAATCAGGCGGAAAAGGGAGATAGAGTATTACAGGGACAAGTTGAGGAATTGAGAGAGAAATTTAAAAATGCAAGTGAGGAGATTCAGCGTTTGGAATCAAATCTAGGACAAACAAGAGTAGTGAGTACTGTGGTGCCGAGTTATAATGATGGGGGAATAAAGTTTGATGGAAACCTGAATCACTTACATCCTAGAATATTTGTAGATATCATCAAAAATAAGGTAAAGAATGTAAGGGATCCAATAGAAATGAAATTGAATATTCGAAACATATTAGTGGGCATGCCATTATTATGGTTTTGCAATAATGAAAATTCCATAAATAATGTGCAGGAATTTGAGGCCAAGTTTATTAACTATTTTTGGGGAGAAAACCAACAGGCTAGTTTCAGGGAGCGGTTGTATTTTGGGAAATTCAATTATGAAAAAAGTACCAACTACAATCTGTACGCAATGCAGTTATTCCAGACAGCACAATATTTAGAACCGGCTATGCGAGAAGAGGAGATTGTCCTATACATTGCCAGGCAATATAACCATAACATGGCAGAAACAATAGCTCTCCACAATATAAAGACGATGGAAAGTTTGACAGGATATCTTCAGAGGATTGAGAGGAGTGTAGGGACGCAGAATCGAAATGGACAAGAGCAAGTGACATATAGGAATAACACAGCAAATAGACAGGGATATGTGAATCGAGGGAATAATTATAGGGAAAGAGAATTTGAGAGACAAAATAGAAGCAGGGATTTTACAAATAGGGGAGAGAATTTGAACAATGTCAGGAGAGATATCGGACGATATAACTGGGAACGTAGACAAGGGAATCCAAACAATGATAGAGAGAATAACTGGAGACAAGGGAATGACAGAGGCAATAATTGGAGACAGAACCAGGGAAATTATCCGCTGGAGACGAGATATAGGGAAGTTTACAGAGAAGGGAATCCAAGATATAATAGAGGGGAAAATGAGGAGAGAAGACAGTGTGAATGTAGTTAGAACAGAGGAGAATAGGGGGGAAGCAATTGTTGATGCAGAAGGAAGAAATTTTGCTTAGACCGCTCCTATGTGCATAATATTGTCTACTTATCAAAGTATGAACATCCAAGGGAGTTTATTAGAGATACTGGGGAATTAAATAAAAATAATAACACTAATACTTTAAAGTTTATTGAAGGGTACATACAAGATTCAGTATACAAGTTATTATTATAGATACAGGTTCAGAAGTAACTCTAATCAACAAAAACATTGTAAATAATTTAAATAATGCAATATTATGACACGAATTTGGTATTATAAGATATAAGTTTTGTAAATAGAAGGATAATTAATAAATAAGCATATCTTGAGATAAATTTGATAATTAAATAATTTATTAGGAACAAATGTACAGAATAATGATAAATTTATATAAACAAAAAAGGTTGATTTATTTTCAAGTAGATTTATAGGAGTTACAAGTATAAATAAATAAGCAAAGTACTATGGACAAATCGATATTTTGTAGAAATTGGGAAATAGGGAATATTATAATGATAAATAGTATATGCGAAAATAAGATGAAAAATAGAATTATATGAAATATTGAAATATGAAATATAGAGAGTTGTATGTAGAGATGATGAAATGAATATTATATGGGGATATAAAAAGAATAAATAATAATGCGGCAATGAATAAAGATACTGAAATAGTATATGCGGAAATAAATAAATAAATAAAAACATAAAATAAAGAGGGGAACAATTATAAGAATTTCTACGAAATTAGTACGAGAAATAAATAGTACAGGAAAAGAAGTAATGAAATTGGGAAAGTACTTGGAAATTTGATTCTGAAGTTGATATAATTAGTGAAAGATTTGTAGATTTTGTTTGGAGAAGTCTGTATTTTTCATAGAGTAAATTATTAAAAAAAAAAATATTCAAGAGATATGCTTATTAATAAAAGTCAGTTTATTGTTATGTTAATATTAATAAAATGTTTAAGTTTATCGGTAAGAATTTAGATTTAGTAAGTGCTGATAGTTAGCACTGAACAAAATCCAAATTGGGGGGAAGTTGAAATGATTTCAATATGTCAAAGAGGATATAACTTAAAGGGATTTTTATATGAGTTTGTTGTTCATGAATTTCATGAAGCCATCACAATGTGGGGTCGACTCTGAAATAAAAGGGAGAAAAGATTAGTAAATTGCTAAATAAATTAATTTTGACTTACCTGGTATAGTGTTAATAATTTCTGAATAGTATAGTTGCCTAGTGTATAGGTGAATCGTCTAAACCTTAAAAGGAATAAAAAAGAAGAATTCTTAAAAAATTATTTAAACATAGAAATTTTAAAAATAAACGTCAGAAAAATAAACTGTCAAAAGTCTGTGGGAACTAAATTAATAGGGGTTTTGTTAAATAAATTACAATGATGTGGAGATGAAAAGAATAAATTTATATTAGTATTGTTAAGTTTTATATCTGAATTTTTTTTTATAAATTCCCAAATTAGATGTGATTTAAAGTGCTTATGAGAAATTAATGTGGTTTGACAAATATGTCAAAACAGGACAGTTTTATGGTTGAATAAAATAGAAGACGGAATGAAAAAAGAAAGGGGGTTGCTGTTAGCAACGAAGAATTTTTGGTGGTTGGTGCTAGCTATGGCGGTTAACAAGGAAGAATAGGTTGTTGGAGGCGACGAAAATTTTGGAGGAAGAGCCCTAAAAAGGTGGAATAGTCCGGGAGTGCTTTAAAATCGTTTAATTATAATTTAGTTTTTCCACATTTTCAAATAGAGATATCCAGAATTTGTTCCAGAGAGTAAGAGAAATTTTGACTTATAAATTATAATTGGAGTGCAGAAATGTCATTTAGATTGAAAAAGTAAAAATTCATGAATTAACTAATTGCGATAGGCCTTAAAAATTGAAATATTAATGATCATTTAAATAAAAATATAATAGTACGTACCTTTAACTTCCGAAGAGAGGATAGATATTCCAGTATCACCGATTATTTTGCGAGTAGTTAGTTTTCTTTAAAAAAAAAAAAAAATCAGAACTGTTTGAAAGTGAGTTTGGATAATAATTTTGGGGATCATTTGAAATTTTGATTATATTTTAATGCTAGTTATAAGTCAGCGGCATAAAGTGTTCAGTTTTCTTTTCTTTATATTTCATTTAAACACTTTATAAAGTTGCAATAGTCATTTAGATTTGAGGTAATTGTAGAGAGTTTCCACATTTTGTAATCAAATTCTATTTTCACGACACATTAAGGTTTACACGATTCCTATTTTTGTAAATTTTTAAAGGCAACCCAAGTTGCAGACGAATTTTATTGTTTATATTAAATTTGTTCAATATTAATAAATAACGTGCTTCATTTGGGTTAATTTATCAAAAATATAAAGTAAATTTTGGTTTAATTTCTTTTTGAACTCTACCAGGAGACTACAGAGTTGACGTCACACAGTGACAGATTGCTTAGAACAAATAATTGAGCTAGCCGAGGTATAGTATATTAACAACGAACTACATACTTTTAAAATTCACTTCAATTCAATTAAAATTATATTTATTAACAATAAAACATAAAAATAATAAAAACAAAACTATTACAATATATATATATATATATATATACATATATATATATATATATATATATTATATATATATATATATATATATATATATATATATATATATATATCTAGTATAGTATGGTATGTTTTTTTAGATTAGGTTGAATTAGATTAGCTTAGGTTAGATTGGTTTAGTTAGTTAATTAGTTATGTAAATTTTTCTTCATGAGCCGCTATATATCCTAGTGACTCCCGTAGGGCGTCGATTAGCCCTGCTCCGTAGGAGCAGTATACCCATTAATATATTTTATGTTAATTAGTTTTTTATTTAGGTTTGGTTAGGTTAGGTTGGGTTAGTTTAGGTTAGTATGGATTATCTCAGGTTGCGTTAAATTAGGTTAGGTTAGGTTCCCTTCCTGGACCATGAGATGACCTGTCTACGCCCGTAGGGCGTCAGTTTACCTTTCACCGTAGGAGAAAGGCACCCACTAATATATTTTCTTTTTAAATAGTATTATTTAGGCTACGTTAAATATAGTATGTTTGGGTTAGTTTAGGTTGAGCACAAAAAATATATTTCTGTCTAAGTAACGGAGGTAGGTTTTAGCCGGAATGCGGTTAGTGAGATGACCTACCGACGTCCGTAGGACATCTCACACCTTAGGAAGGGAACTCGGATATTTTTATCCTAATAATATACACCGCTTAATATATTCACCTTAATTATTTTTGTTTTAGGTGAAGATAGGTTGAGTTCCTTTATATATATATATATATATATATATATTATATATATATATATATATATATTTATATATATATATATGTATATATATTCCCTTATATTATGTATATTATTAAGATAAAAATATACACCGATTAATATATTAACCTCAATTATTTTTGTTTAGGTTAGAATAGGTTGTTGGGGTATGAGATGGGGAATACCCCAGGAAAGTACTCATATATTTTATGTTATTTTTTCGTTTAGGTTAGGAAGGTCATTTGACAACCCAGGAAGAAAACTTGTATATTTTATCTTAATAATATACACCGATTAATATATTTTATCTTAATTAGTTTCGTTTAATTTAGGATAGATTGAATTCTCTTCCTGGGCTGTGAGATGATCTACCCGTGTCTGTAGATCACCATCTGTCAGCTAGACGTAACAAGACTTTAAGTATATTACTTTTAACTTTTTCCACGATTTTCCGTATCAACCTTGCACAGGTGACCTATTAGTCTATTGCATATAGTTCCAATTGTAAATTTACCACTGAAGCTAGTATAAAAATGAAAAGTGTTCCTCATTTAAAAAGAATCGTTAATATGTAATATTATTGAATTGTCAATTGTTTTATAATAACACCGCACATTTAAGTTCTTTAGTATTGAGAAGAGTTACAGGAATTATGCTCGGAGATCAAAAGATAAATGATGACATAAGAAAAAAATGAAAGTACAGTCTATAAATGAATTAACACAAAATAGAAAAAAAAAAGAATGGAATAACAACAAAAGCAGAATGGAGGAGACCAGTGTCATCAAAATAGCAAGAGATAAGTGGAATGATAAGCTTTCATAGAGGTATTAATCCGCCAATGACCAAGCAGACTTGCTTATAAAGAGTAATAAGAAGAATTTCAGTTCTTTAAAATTTAAGAAAACTTATTTTTTTCTTTCAAAAATTGTGTTTAATGATTTTAGTAATTTCCAAAATTTGTGTAAATATAATACAGAATTTATTGATCAGTTTTATTTTACATTATTATCTAGTATTCATGTTTAATTCCTGCATTTAGATTATCATTATATTCTAAAATAGTATGCATATAAGTCGAGGAGCAGAGTAATAAGTGTTTATGAATGTATATTACGTAAAAAGGAGTATTACATTAAAAAAATATATCATAAAATTTAAAGTATAGAGAATACTCGTGATACTATACATTTTTATAGATTTGGAAACGTCGCAGTCAACTCTCAATATGGCCGCCCAAAAAGTGTGAAATTTTCAATTTTCAAAGTCAGTTTTTATTTAAAAAAATGGAAATTCCGCAAATATTTTTTTTTTGAAATAGCTTAAAATAATGTATATTTTCAAGATTTACAAAAATTTTTCCCGAAAGCGCGTGGAGGATAAATGTACCGGAACCAGCTATTGGAAGTCACTTTGATTGGATAACAATTTATAGTAAATTCTGTTGTTTATTATCGAAACTCAAAAACTAAATTTTATCATAGAGTGACGCAAATTACCATAAAATTATTTTTTTTTGGTAACAACAATTACCAAAAACGTAGCATTATTTTATAAAAAGAAATTATCTAATATAGAATTGTTCCATGTGGAATAAAAAATAACTTTATTCCTATTTCGACTTATCCACGATACACTTATAATAGATGATGAATAAATATAAGAATATAAAAAATCTACTTAAACAAGCAAAATGCAAAAGATACTACTAATAATATAATTATTATAATGAGAGATGTGAATGTTATGTTGCACAAGGAAAAGGAGAGAATTGTATAAGAAACTACAAATTTGAAACGGAAACAAGTAATAATAGACGTGATCATTTGATTCTATTTTGCCTAGATATTATACAGTAATCATGAATAGTAGCCTCAAATACGTTCTTTAATTCAAATATAAAACTTTACATCTGAAAATCACCACAAAATACTATAGATAAAATTGTATAAAGTCTTATAGACTATTTGTTAGACAAGAACTAGAAAAAGAAGACTTACTCACAGTTATAGTACAATTTGGACGACCGATTACGAGACTACAATTTCAGTCCATCTTCAGGTCCCCGATAAAGGTTAGTTAACTAATAAAAAGAAATAGTACAGTTGTTATATGTTTTTAAAGCATGCCAATACGAGGTATATAACAAGTTGACTGCCAGCCTCTTTTTTCTTGAATTCCCAAATAGTCATTTTAGCGGCAAATAAGGTATAACTTACAGAACTGCATGCCGTGTACCTAAGCAGTCACTCGGCTTGTACATTTTTTGTGGAGAAATTAATGTTTTCTCCTCAGAAAACCGTTCCATGATTTTAGCCCGCAGCTAGTTGGTATAAAAACGCTTTTTTAGCTTAAATATTTATTTAACAAGTACCGTATCTTTAAAAAACGGTAAAAAAAACATTCAACAACTTAACATAAATGCTAAATGAAGAAAAATTACCATAGTTTGGCAGCATGGATTTTAAAAAAACAGTCAGAACACAAATATTTCGCTCAAGTAAAACACTTTGTGCTCACACGTGGAGTCTCCTTTTGTTCTGTTTGTCTTCCATGCTTGGTAAAAAAATCCCTGTAGCATTGGCTGCAGCAGTTTCTTTTTAGGCATTTTACTAAATTGTGTAAATTATTAGCAGGTATTACACAATCGCGTTTAATTGGCATATCTTTGATAATTTTCCCTCTAAATTGTGGTAGGGGAACCTGGCCCAAAATGACATACTAGGGTAAAATGACACATCCGGTGTATCTCTAACTTGGCAACATGGCTATGCGCTAAGAAGTTTTATACAAGAGCATCACGTGGTGCATAATTGATGTTCCAACGGGCGTCGCGATCAGTTCAGTCGTTTACTTGTTAAAAGGTGGTTTGTGCTTTATTGAGTACCAAAATATTTTGGTAGGAGCCGTATACTTCGCTATAAAACGTTTAAAACTTTAAAATTTTATATCTCTGTTAGTTCCAGGTATGTATTGTTATTCATATTAACAGAAACATCATGTTTGGAAGCTTTGTTTGTTTAAACAAAAAATTTATTATAAAAAACGTGTTCTTGTTCACACTTGGGTAAAACGACATATTAAATATTCGGGTAAAATGACATAGTATGTCATTTTGCCCATATAAATTTTAATAATAATATGGTAGGTAGAATATTAATGTATGGTATTTTTCTTTTTTAGTATGGTGGGACACTACGAAAGGAAAAGTACACGCCAGTCTTGGGATCCAGTACAAATGCAAAGAGCCATCCAGGCAGTCCAGTGTGGAGACATGGGCTGGTTAAAAGCATCGATAACTTTTAATGTGCTCCAAGCTACTTTAAGAAGACGAGCATCAGACAAGAATAAACGGATATCAGGTACTAATAAAGGTCTTGGCCGGTACGAAACTACGTTCTCTGTAGAATTCGAAAGAGACCTCGTAACACACATAAAACTCCTAGAATCAAGTTTGTTTGGATTATCTTGTGATGACGTTCGTTCTTTATGCTACCAGTTAGCAGATCGAAATGGAATAGTACACCGATTTAACACAACTACTAAGATGGCTGGTTGGGATTGGTTACGAGGGTTTCGGTCTAGACACCCCGATATATCCCTTAGAAAACCCGAGTCCACGTCTGCAGCAAGAGCGCAATCATTCAACAGGCCGCAAATTGCCAATTTTTTTTAAACTTTTAGAGGATACTATTACAAATAACAAAATTAATCCTACACGCATATGGAATGTGGATGAATCAGGCCTATTCACGGTTCAAAAACCCGGCAAAATATTTGCAACCAAGGGTCGGAAGCAAGTGGGCCTAATTACAAGTGCGGAAAGAGGGCAGCGCATAACGATGGTTGCTTGCATTAGCTCAGTGGGGAATTATGTTCCACCAACACTTATATCCCCCAGGAAAAATTGAAAAAAAGAATTAATAGATGAAGCGCCTTTAGGAACTTTAGGAATAGCACAGGAAACAGGATGGATGACAGGCGAATTGTTCCTAACATGGATGAAACATTTTAAAGAATATTCTAATCCTTCTATAGAAGACAAGGTTATGCTGTTGCTTGATGGGCATGCCAGCCATAAAAACATTAATGTTTTAACTTTTGCCAAAGAACATGGAATAGTGATATTGTGTTTTCCGCCGGACTGTACCCATCGTCTACAGACGTTAGATGTATGTTTCTTGGTCCATTAAAGAGCTACTCTGATCAAAAAGTTACCAAGTGGATGAAGTGTCATCCAGGCAGAACAGTCTCGCAATACCAAGTTGGAGGATTTTTTGCTACAGCGTATGGAAAAGCAGCTATACACCAAAATGCCGTTAGTGGATTTTTAAAGACTGAAATTTGGCCCTTTAATCCCAAAATATTCCCTGATTATTTATTTAATCATTCCAAAATAACAGATATTCAAGAAGAAGTTGCAATTCAACCCCTAACAGAGTCAAAAGAAGAGAATGATAATGTTTTGCGACATCAAGATTTTCCAGATCAAGGAAACAAACCGGTTTCTACACCTAGGCCAAACTCACTTGAAAGTTGTTCTTCAATTAATCCTGGTATTCGTCCACTTGACATTTTACCTCTTCCATCGTGTTCAGGTGTCCAGTCACGCTCCAAAAAAAGAAAACCAGAAGGAACAAAAGCTCTAACGGCTACCCCAAATATGAAAGAACAAAAAGCCAAAGCACTCGAGAAGCAAGCTACAGTAAAACGTCAAGCTGCAAAGCGAGCAATTAAGAATCTGACTTTAATGACACAAGATCGCGAGGAGGAAACAAAGACCATTGTGTCAGATGATGACGAAGACGAAAATAATCCTCCATGTTTATATTGTAACAGTTTGTACTCCCATTCAAGGTCCAAAGAATTCTGGATTAGGTGCCAAAAATGCTCAAAATGGGCACACTGTGATTGTGCTGGTATCTCAAAATCGTGCAAAAAATTTATTTGTGAACTTTGCTAATTTAGTTTATATGACATTTTATCCATGTGAGTGTGTCGTTTTAGCCGAATATACTTGGATAAAATGACATAGCAACGTTTATTTTGTTTCCTTTTTTTAATTAAAAAATATTGTGTTGTTAGAGTTTTATGTTCCATGATCTGTTCTACTTCCAAACAATGAACAACATTTATGTTTTTTTAAATTTTTATTAAAAAAATAAATAAGTTATTGGACGACAAAAAAGTAGTATGTCATTTTAGGCCAGGTTCCCCTATTTTTATTGATTTATTTGTCACTTTAGAATAAAGTGACAAGGAATTTACAACGCCAACATTTAGTAAAATATCAGGCAACTTTTCGGTATCGTTTATATAAGCTGTTTGAAAATGAATTATACCAATTCATTTGATCCGATACATCTATGAAGGATTTCCCTGCATTATATTTTAGTACAACCTGCGGTTGAAGATTTTCTTCGCTTCTTTGTATACATTTACCATAAAGGGCATATGCTTCGAACTTATAGCAAGCACATCGCGCCGATCCCTCTTTAAAACCATTATCGCCATTATCATTTGCCTTGCAACAATATCACCTTTTTTAGTTTTATTTTAGTAACATCAATTGGATTGCGTTTCCAATTACCTCAAAGTATCCCAACTAAAGAGTACTTTTAGATATACCAGGCTGAGCTGAGCACTTTCGAGAATACAGATATACCAGGCTGAGCTTTCTTTCCAGCGAAAACTTCATATTGCAAAGTGTAAAAAGGGTCGGTGCACAACTTTTACGGTACACAAAATTTTATCCCCATACCGATACCTCTTGTTTTGCAGGTACTGCCTAAACCTTAGACTACCTTGAAATGGTGCCATCGACTTATCTATACACAGTAACATTTCGGGAATTACACAGTAATTAAACTTATCCACTAGTAAGTCAATAAGGGGCTGAACCTTGTAAAGCCGATCTTCGACAACTTGTGTTGAGTTATCCGAAATATGAAACATGCTGAAAATAGATATATATTTTAGTAAATAAAACCTAGTATTAGATGTTGTAATACTACCTCAAAATCAACTAAAATCGGTTTTCTATCCATATAGTCTGTCAGTTTGCTATTATATAACTGTATTTTTCCAATAATGAGCCTGAGAGGGCATATCTACTAAACCCATTCACATAAGTATGCCTACGAAGGTATGCATTTCTTGTCGATTTGTCCATACCTAGCTTTTAATGCTTGCACTTTTCTTTATATTGGGTGTTCCCAGACATTGTTGAGCATAATATCCCGATCTTATAGTTGTAGCTATTAGATCGGTGTTATCGCCTACTTCTTCGGAATTTGTATTATAATTTATATTTTTAATACTATGCTGATCAGGTATTTTCCAGTCTTCAGATATGGCAAAACTTCATTTTCACTAATTTCATCACTCTCAGAATCTTCACTGTCTAGTGCATACTCTGGGTCCGCTGGGTCACTGTCATGAAACTCTGAAATAGACGATGATCCATTTTATATTTCTACAGACTCAAACAAATTCAGGAATCTCTTCTTTTCTTTGGAATCCATTATAACAATTTAAAATCGCGACTGCATCGGAAACCAACAACAGATAACTAAACAACCTATTAGAGCTATATTAGCTACTACTAATAGGAGAGACATCTATCGTTAGCAACCCCTTATATTCCCAATTTTAGTTTACAGAAATCTACAGGTCGATAAATATTAGAATATAGTATTTTATTGTGAGTGCCAGATGTGGCGCTCATGCCCCCTAATTAAAACATCACTCGTGACGCCATGAGCACTAAAATAGGTACTCAGGTTCAAAATGCTGTGAAATAAGTAATAAAAAGATAACAATTAATCCCCAAAAAAATTCTTACAAAAGTCTAAATTAAATTAAAAAATAAAAATAGTTGTGGCCTTATGAGTCAACATGGAGTACCGCATGTGGTACGCATAGCAGTAAACCTGATAAGGAGCAAAATTTATATGGTGTAAGTATATTATAAGTACACGTACGTAACCTACTTGGCACCATTCCAACATTTATATAAGTATTATTATAATACACTTAAAAGAAATA